>JAANYP010003165.1:0-189593 GCA_020465985.1 Centrapalus pauciflorus
CTATAGTGAGAGATCTATATAGCTAGATGATCATTGTTCATACGTTAAATAATCGATATTGTATTCTTGTATAAGAGATTTGAGTGGATATGATATTGGTTGTTATGATAAATTAGTATCAAACATAACTTAGAAATTTGTGTGTTTGTTGCTTTGTAATCATAACCATTATATTATCCGATTTGCGCGTTAAATTGTTTATCCGATGTCTAGGGGGAGTGATCCCATTTGATTACATGTTTCCTTTTATCAAGAATCTTAGTAATCAATTCCTTAGGATATTGTGTGTAGTTTTGGTAAATCTTTAGTCATTAATTTAGATTTTTCATAGTTAAACCAATTTAAATACATAGCTAATTATTAACCGACGACTTATTATCATCATTCCGCCAGATTGTCCCTGAGTTCGATACCCGGACTTGCATAAGCTATACTAGTATACGATAGGTAATACTTGCCTATTTGTCCGCTAGTTCTAGTTTATTTATTTCCATTTCTTAATTAAAATTAAGGTGTGCTAGCGGCACATCAAGTTTTTGGCGCCGTTGCCGGGGACAATAACGGTGATTTTGAAAACGGTTGAACGTTTCTATATTAGCGATCCTTTCGGGGATTTATTCCCGAAAGTTAATTTCATTGTCTTTATTTTATTGCATTATAAATTTTGTTCGAGATTACCCGTTTGGTTTCCCTTTCTCTTGTAGAAGTTTATGAACCGAAATCTCCACTCGGATCTAACCGAGCCATTGACAGATCCGGAGAGATTAATTCGAAGGAAAAATAAGCAAAAGGAAGGAGAACCTTCGGTTGAGCAAGAAGCACCATCAACACCACCATCCGCGTCTCCAATTATAATAGAAAATCTTGAGGCTTCGGGACAAAGAACCGAACCCAAAGTCGAAGCCAAGATGGCGGAGGAAGACAATCGAACCATGAGGGAACGTTCCAAGGCGACCAACATCGGGTCGGGGTCGGCAATCATACGCCGTCCCGTGCAAGCGGCACATTACGAGATCAAGACGAATTATCTCCAATACCTAAACCAAATGTGCCCTTTTGATGGTCTTGACTCCGATGATCCGAATGCGCATCTTACACGGTTCTTGGACGTTTGCGATATGATCAAGATTCGGGAGATGCCCGAAGAATCTTTGTACCTTCGATTGTTCCCATATACGTTGAGGGGAGCCGCACAAACGTGGTTTGAGTCACTTGCGCCACAATCAATCACAACATGGGAGGAACTTGTTGACCGGTTCCTAATGCGGTATTTCCCTCCCTCTAAAACTGCTCGTTTAAAGAATGATATTAGTAATTTTTTGCAGGAAAGCGAGGAGTCATTGTATGAAGCGTGGGAAAGGTACAAGGGGCTTTTGAGGAAGTGTCCACATCACGGATTGGATACATACAACCAAGTCTACACATTCTACACCGGGCTATTGATTTCAACAAGGCAAATATTAGATTTGAATGCCGGTGGATGTGTAATGGATAAGAAGCCAAACGATGCTTACAAAGCGATAGAGACCGCGGCCACTAACACCCATGAGTGGCATTCTTCAAGGCATAGAGTTGTGCGCGGTGCTATGAAGCAAGGAGATGATATGAGCTCGCTTAAAGAGGAGGTTGCTAAGATGGGTAAACAAATAGTCCAACTTCAAAACCCAAAAGTAGCAAGTAATGTGTGTCAATTGTGTGACGGTCCTCATACCGCAAATGAGTGCACCAAGAGGTTTACACTTCTTAGTAGACAATCCACCATCAAATCTATTCAAGAAGTGTGTCAACTTTGTGGAGGACCACACACGGCAAGGGATTGTGGGAGTGACGATGCGGAAGAAACATTGGAAGAGGATGTTTTGTATTCGTATGGTGATAGATTTGACAATCAAAAGGGGAAGCTAGCTTTTCAACCACCACCTCAACAATACTATAATCCCAATGTTGACAATCGGAATCATCCAAATTTCCGATGGCGTCAACCAAACGAACAAGCTCCGGCGGTACCACCGGGATTTGAAGGTGCTAGTTCTTCCAACCCCAACCAAAGAAACAATTCATACCAACCTCGTCATCCAAACACCGCCCAATACCAATCCCGACAACCAAATCAACCAACCAACACATCGCAACAACCATACCAAGCTACAAATACTACCGCTCCATCAACTGAGGCCAAGCCCACCCTTGAAGACATAGTGAGGGGACAACAAGCCTCCATTCAAAATCTCGAAAAGCAAATGAGGCAACTCACTCAATTACTTCTTGATAAGGAAAGGGAGAAGGGTACATTGCCTTCCAACACGGAAGTCAATCCGAAAGAGCACGTCAAAGCAATCAGTTTGAGGAGTGGTAAAATTCTTGAACCTATTTCTAATTCGGTTTCAAATGATATTGTTGTTGATGATGTGCAGGTTGAACCGGAAGAGGAGGCAACAAAGGACGAGGCACAAACTTCAAGCCCACCAAGTACCGTGCAAGTCCAACCTCCTATCGCAAAAGAAATCCCGATTGCCAAGCCGAAGGCACCTTTTCCTAGTCGGTTAAAAAGGGAAAAGGACGAGGCCCAATTTCATAAATTCCTTGAGCTATTTAAACAATTGCATATTAATTTACCTTTTATTGATGTTATCTCACAAATGCCTACTTATGCTAGGTTTCTCAAGGATATCATCACCAACAAGAGGAAGCTCGAAGGAATCTCGGCTGTGGTAATGAACGAGGAATGCTCGGCGGTGCTTCAAAACAAACTACCTCAAAAGCTAACGGACCCAGGGAGTTTCACTATTCCTTGCCACATTGGTAGTTTAGTTATCACGAATGCACTTGCGGATCTCGGGGCAAGCATAAATTTGATGCCCACTTCTTTATATGAAAAATTGCATTTAGGAGATCCGCAACCGACTAAAATGAGCATTCAATTGGCCGATCGGTCAATAAAGTATCCAAGGGGAGTAGTTGAAAATGTGCTTGTTAAAGTTGATAAATTCGTGTTCCCCGCGGATTTTGTGATCCTAGATATGGAAGAAGATAGCCGTGTACCCCTTATCTTAGGGAGGCCATTTTTGGCCACTTCACGAGCTATCATTGATGTGTTTGATAAAAAGCTTACATTAAAGGTCGGTAATGAGTCAGTCACATTTTCGATTGATAAGGCCATGCAACATGCATCATTTATGGATGACACTTGTTACCACGTGCACGCATTTGAAGAAGCTTTTGATTTTGATTTTTCATCTCTTTTGTCATAAAACTCCAAGGACATCTACTCAATAGATGAAGGGAAAAAGATTGTTGATTTTGAAATTTTTTTGGAAGAGTCGACACCATTGTCGACCGTTGATCCGCCCCTGTTTCCCTTGGATGTTGATTCCGTCTCTCATGATCATAATTCTTGTCGGGTTAAGTCATCTCTAGAAGACCCACCAATTCTTGAGCTCAAAGAGCTCCCAAGCCATCTCGAGTATGCATTCCTACTTGAGGAGTCTAAGTTGCCGGTTATAATTTCATCAAGTCTTTCGGGCGACCAAAAAATTAGACTCCTCGACATTCTTCGAGCCCACAAAGGGGCGATTGCATGGAAAATTACCGACATCAAGGGTATTAGTCCTTCGTTTTGCACTCATAAAATTTTGATGGAGGAGGACTACAAACCCGTTGTCCAAAGACAACGTCGTTTGAACCCAAACATGATGGAGGTGGTTAAGAAAGAGGTAATTAAGCTTCTTGATTCCGGGTTGATATATCCGATCTCGGATAGCCCGTGGGTGAGTCCGGTACAAGTTGTGCCCAAAAAAGGTGGCATGACTATCGTTCATAATGAAAACAATGAGATCATACCAACGAGAACGGTTACGGGATGGCGAGTATGCATCGATTATCGCAAACTCAACGACGCCACACGTAAGGATCATTTTCCTTTGCCGTTCATGGATCAAATGTTAGAACGATTGGCCGGAAATCAATTCTATTGTTTTCTCGATGGGTTTTCGGGATATTTTCAAATTCCCATCAATCCCGATGACCAAGAGAAAACAACTTTCACTTGCCCATATGGAACGTATGCTTATCGCCGGATGCCTTTCGGGTTGTGCAACGCACCCGCCACTTTCCAAAGGTGTATGATGGCAATTTTTCATGATATGATTGAGAGCTTTATGGAAGTTTTCATGGACGATTTTTCGGTTTATGGAGACTCATTCGATTCATGCCTAGCAAATCTCGATCGCATGCTTGCTCGTTGTGAGGAAACAAATCTCGTGTTGAATTGGGAGAAGTGCCATTTCATGGTACAAGAGGGTATTGTCTTGGGACACAAGATCTCAAGTGTGGGGATTGAGGTAGATAGAGCCAAAATTGATACTATCTCGAAGCTTCCTCCCCTCACAAATGTGAAAGGCATTAGAAGTTTTCTCGGTCATACGGGTTTTTACCGTCGGTTTATTAAGGATTTTTCAAAGATTACACGCCCGATGACCCAACTTCTCGAAAAGGACACCCCGTTTGTCTTTTCCAAAGAATGCCAAGAATCTTTCGAACTCCTCAAGGATAAGCTCACACACGCTCCTATCATGATAGCTCCCGATTGGTCCCAACCTTTCGAGCTTATGTGTGATGCTAGTGATTTCGCCGTAGGGGCCGTTTTGGGCCAACGAGTCAATAATCACTTCCAACCGATTTATTACGCAAGTAAGATGCTAACGGATGCTCAAGAGAATTATACTACTACCGAGAAGGAACTTCTCGCCGTTGTCTTTGCGTTTGATAAATTCCGGTCTTACCTCGTTTTGTCCAAAACTGTTGTTTACACCGATCATTCGGCTCTTCGGTTCTTGTTTTCTAAACAAGATGCCAAACCTCGTCTTATCCGTTGGATTCTTCTTCTACAAGAATTCGACATCGAAATTAAGGATAAGAAAGGAGCCGAGAATCTCGCGGCCGATCACCTCTCTCGTCTTGAAAATCCAAATCTTGAAGGGCTTCATGATTCATCCATCAATGACAAATTTCCGGATGAATCCCTGATGAAGCTTGTTGTTGATTCCGAGGCTCCTTGGTTCGCCGACATTGCCAATTATCTAGCTTGTGGTATAATGGTCAAAGGCATGTCGTTCCAACAAAAGCGAAAGCTTCTCTCCGATTGCAAATATTATTTTTGGGAGGACCCTTTTCTTTTTCGAGTTGGTGCGGATCAAGTGATTCGCCGTTGTGTGTTTGGCAAAGAGTGCCAAGAAATACTCCATCACTGTCACATTGGACCGACCGGTGGTCATTTGGGACCAAGTAACACCGCCAAAAAGGTGTTCGATTCGGGTTTCTATTGGCCGACCATTTATAAAGATTCATACTCCATGGTCCAAACTTGTGACCAATGTCAAAGATCCGGAAACATCTCCAAACGAGATGAAATGCCCCAAAATCCGATTCAAATTTGTGAGGTCTTTGATGTTTGGGGGATCGATTTCATGGGGCCGTTCCCCCCTTCTCGTGGAAATAAGTACATTCTCGTGGCCGTTGACTATGTTTCCAAATGGGCCGAGGCTCAAGCTTTGCCCTCAAACGATGCCCGAGTTGTACTAAAATTCTTGAAAAAACTCTTCTCCCGGTTTGGTGCTCCTAAGGCCTTAATTAGTGATCGTGGAACACACTTTTGTAACTCACAGATGGAAAAGACCTTAGCTCGATATGGTGTGAAACATCGCACCGGCACTTCATATCACCCACAATCAAGTGGGCAAGTCGAGGTCACGAACCGTGGATTGAAACGAATCCTAGAGAAGACGGTTGGAAACAACCGTAAGGAGTGGTCCGATAAGTTGGATGACGCGCTTTGGGCGTTTAGAACAGCTTTTAAAACTCCAATCAGCACCACTCCATTTCGTTTGGTATACGGGAAATCTTGTCATCTTCCCGTCGAGATTGAGCATAAGGCGTTTTGGGCCTTAAAAGAATGCAATCTTGATCTTTCCTTATCCGGTGAGCTACGAAAGGCTCAATTGCTTGAATTGGATGAATTACGACTCCAAGCTTATGAAAATTCAAGCATTTATAAGGAGAAGACCAAAAATTTTCACGATGCTCGTCTCAAGAATCGTTCCGACATCCGTCAGGGGGACCGGGTTTCGCTATTTAATTCTAGATTGAAACTTTTTCCCGGAAAGTTGAGATCTCGGTGGTCCGGCCCTTACACCGTCCATAAGGTATTCCCGTATGGCACTTTCGAATTGCTTGATCCTAACGGCAATGAAACCTTTAAAGTGAATGGCCAACGGTTGAAGAAGTACTTCGAAAATTCGGAAGTTGTCGGTGAGGATGTCGAAGCCCTCACATTGTTGCGTATCGAAAATTAAAGCGGAGGCCGAGTCAAGCTTAAGACTCGAAGTTAAATAAGCATGTCTTTCGATTCTGTTCGTTGTTGTTCCGTTTCTGCTTTTCCGTGTTTTTTAGAAGGTCGAAAAAGTTCGGGTTGTTGGTTTGGTTTATTTTTTTTTAATTTTCTGGGTTTAATAGTGCAGTTCTGGACAGAACTCGCCGAGTTCACAACATACTCGCCGAGTTCGCCAGGTGAATTTCATTCTGGAATTTGCTGAACTCGCCGAGTCCAATAATCGTACTCCCCGAGTTCTACGAAAAATAAACATTCTGGAATCCGAGTGAACTCGCCGAGTTTACAATGTATTCGCCGAGTATTGGTGTTTGTGCAGATTCTATTTCGAGGCTCATATAAAAAAAAATAAAAATAAAAATAATTTCGGTCAAAAGAGCATCTCGAGGTCTAACACTCTGCAAGGAACTCGCCGAGTTCCCTCGGCTACTCGCCGAGTTCTCGGCCGCAGATAACCCTATTTTCAGTTTTGTTTTTTTGCCACTTTTTGAAAACTCTCACCTCCTCCTCTCTTCTCTCTCGCCGACAACCCCCAAAACCCACCAAAGTTCTCCGTTTTTGGCTAGTTTCTCCCCAAATCTTCGTAGGTTTGTTTTCATATTGTCAAATACAAGTGTGGGAATCATTTTCGGGTGTTTTTGACTCATCTCCACCGTCATCCGCCGTCGTCCGCCGCCACCGCCTCGCCGGAATTTCGCCGGATTTTCTACAACTTCTACTCCTCCATCTCATATCTATTTGTCGGTACATTCCTTGTTCCTTGTAACGAAATTGCAAGAATTTCTCATGCTAAATTTTTATTTTGTTTTATTTTCTTTCTTTTTAGGGTATTTTTGTTGAATATTCATGTTAATATTCTACATTCTTATGTTGTGTTGTGTTTAGTTTATAACTTTCTTGCTAGTTAGTGCATGTTTATTTTCTTAGGTTAATTTATTTGTTAGATTTGAAGAATTTTGTGGTAGATCTAGCATTTTCGTATGTGTTAGGTAATTAAACTTTTATGTTTATTTTTAATTGTGTAGTAGTTTAGTTTAATTATTTTGTTTTTAGAAGTTTCTTATAATTTTTGTGTTAGTAACTTTAAAGTATGTATGTTTAGGCTAGATTTTTATTCTTGTTCGTTAATTGTTAGTTGATATGTTGGTAATTATTGTCAACTTGCAAAGTTTCATGTTTCTTTTTATTTTTGTTCTCATAGATCATTTGTGTTTTTCAAAATTTCATGTTTTTAAATTCACATTATTGAGTTCTATCTTGTACGTGTTATTGCATGCAAGTATATGTTTTGTCGTGTAGCTATTTATAGGTTGTGTCTTTTGTCGTCTAGTGCATGCATGCCTATTGTCTTCTTTCAGTGCTTAGTTTATTTTTTTTGTGTAGCTTTCTGTGCTTTGTGTTTCTTTTATTTTTTTGATGATAGTCTTTCTTATTTTTAGTTAAATTTTGCAAGAGAAATCACTTTGGGATTGCCAATTGGAAAGACATATGTCTTCTTGCTTTTCACGCATGATATGTTGATTGAGTCTTGTAGTTGTAGTTATCTCGGTTATTTTGTAAGATGTCGGGATGTAGTCCCCAAAATAAGTGTGGGAATGATTATACTAGATGCTGTGGTTTTCTTTAGCCCTTCATAATTTTAATGCTAAAGTGTTGCTCAAATGCTCACCCTCGCTCCTCCATTATAATACAGATATGTCGGGCTTCCTGGGTCGGGTTCAATGCGATCCGCCCCGTCCGAACCTCCCGGAGCGATTGGAGGCCACGTTTTCCGTTGTGCATGGAGCATTCACGTCCCGGGCTTGGTTTAATCTTGTCAATATAAGAGAGCCCGTGTATGCCGAGTTATGCTTAGAGTTTTTCTCGACATACTCTTTTAACGAGGCCATCACCAATATGAAGGCCCGGGACACCGTCCATTTCAGGCTCGGGGGAGCGAGCCGAGCTATGTCTGTGCTAGAGCTGTGTCGGCGTTTGGATCTTTACTCGGATTCAGATGTCCGAAATCCGGATTTTGATGACTACCTGTCTGTGGGGATTCGGAAGGCACCAGCGACTTTTGATTATGCCGGTTTCTGGGGCGATATCGCCTTGGGTAACTATAATGTATCACGGGCCTACGAGTCCAAGCTTCGCGATCCCTTCCATCGGCTTCTTCATCGATTCATCACTGTTGACGGCTTCATTAGGAAGGAGGGTCAGGAAAAAATTACAAAGCCTGACCTTTGGTTACTTTACTCCCTTCTTCATCCGGAAGAATTCATGTCCCTCCCTTACCAGTTGGCGGTGTACTTTTTGCACGTCGCCACGGGTCGCACTGGAGCCAGCGCCGTATGCGGCGGGCGGTTTATTACCCGCCTGGCTCAATCGTTTAATTTGTTAACCCCCTCGGTGCTCCGAGAACTCAGAGAGAGCGATCCGGCGGGAGACACGGATGAATTATACTTCCGGCGAGCCAAGGTCTCGCAGATGCCTATGGGACGCGAAGAGGTGATACTGATGTGCCCGGTCCTTCCCCCGAACTATGTTCCTCCCCAGCGACAGCAACAGCAGCAGCAGCAGCAAGAGCCACAATAGCAGCCGGAATCATCCCAACCATCTTACTTCAATTTCGGCCCGGGCCCTTATCCTTGGGATGCTAGGTTTGATCGCCTGGATGACTGCTTTGCTTATATGACTTTAGACCGGGATAGGCTTGAGGAAAATTACGGCCTGCTGCAGGAGCAGAATCATCTGCTCCGGCAAAACCTCAGCAACACCGACCACTTCGGGTCGGTGTATAATCAGCAGGTCCAAGAGACAGGACGTTACCTGCAACATATCCAAACGTCCGTAGACAGTCTCTTTAGTGTCCAGCCTCCCGAGTTCCAGCTTCAGCAGCCTCCGGCCCCGTCCCCATATCAGTACTTTCCTTACATGCCATGGGACGCACGCCAGTATCCCCCGCCGCCGCCCGAAGATGATTGACTCCCAGTTTTGTTGCCTTTTTATTGACGGACTTGTATTTGATTCCCCATTTATTTATTTGATTGTCTGTACTGTACGGGCGTGATGCCCTTGAACAATTTTTATTTTTCTGTGCTTTGTTTTTTTAATTTACTTGCCAGTACTGTTATTTAGTCTTTTGTTGCTAATGCTTAGGTTTGTAATTTATTCTCTTATGCCTGTTTTATATTTTTGTTTATGCTTGTCGTGCATTCTATCTCTTTCTTGCACAGATTTTGTCCAAGTTGGTGCGCCGTCCGGTTCATCACTTCTTGAGTTCTCCCTTCTTGCCATTCAGGGAGATTTCTCGACCCACTTGCTTTTATCATTGTTTTACTTGCTTTTTTACTTGTTTATTACATTGAGGGCAATGTTTTTCTGTCAAGTGTGGGAATAATCGAACCATTGATGGTTCTTGAGTGATTCTTATATCAAGCATATTTATAGTTTACCACACATCGCTTCTTTTGTTAGATTTTAAATCTTGTGGCATTTCTTACTTATTTGTTCATATTATTATGAAAAAAAAAAAAAATTTTTTTTTGAGTTCCTTTTAAGCATGTTTAGGGATAAAAGAAACTCATTGATGAAAGTTTTGTTTTCAAAATTAGCATGGCTTGCACATTTTAACCCAACCAAGAACTTTCATTCGTGAGCGTTTGAGCCTTATTGAGCTTTAAGTATATATGATCTAGGTGCTCAAAATTCGTTTGGTTTTATGTGTGATATTGTCGGTTGTTGTATGCATGTTAGAACTTGCTTTTGCGATACATCTCGGAAACACAATGATCAAGTTTTAGGCGGTTGTTTGATAGAGGCATTTAGGAAGCCTTTCTTTTGGCTTCCATTTCCTTTTCCAATTTTCCCGTTTTTTCTTTCCTAGCCCAATTGCCGTTAAATCAAGAAAAGAGCGTATGCCTTTATTGTTGAGGTGGCCATTGTTAGTTATTGTGGGCAAAGTCCACGTCAAAAAAAAAAAAAAAATCTAAAGAAAGTGTAGCAAATAAGAAAGTCTCATAGAGACATTTGCTAAATTATTGTCAAGATAAAAGTATCTAATGTTTTGTTCGACTTTCGTTGGAGAAGAAAAGTTTTTCAGTCGAGCCGGTTATCGTGTTTTTAGCCGCTCTCTTTCTTTTCTTTCAGTCTTTTTCCCTCTTTTCCTTACCCCTTTTCAAGCCCTCTTGATTTTTTCGCCTAGTTCTTGATCGTGTGTTGTAGATTTGAGGTTCTAGCAAGCTTATGTTCATGCATATTTCAATGTGTTACAATTGAGAGACTTTGTCAACCTAAACACGAGGGTTGAGTGTTTATTTAGTGAGTTTCTGCCATGTTTATTTTGTTCTCAAAAAAGTTTAGCATGTTTAGCTTCTATCCCTACTCTATGTTTTAATTGGCTCTTGAAGTTTTTTTTTTTGTTGTTTTCCTAGCTATGTGTTCGGTTAAGTCGGAAATGCCTTAGGATTTTCTTTCTTTGTCAAAAGTTGTCGAGTTATTATGCGTTCTCAATTTCAAATCTATATATATGCTTGTGTAAGAGTTGCTTGAGGACAAGCAAAGGTTAAGTGTGGGAATGTTTGATATCGTCCAATTTGTACATGTTTTATCGGACGATATCTCGTGTTTTATATAGATTTTTGGTTGATTTTCGTCCCAAACTCGATCTTATAGGTTTATGTTGTCATTTCAGGTGCTGGTTGAATAAATTGGAGCCAAAGATGCTGAAACAAGCAGAACTCGGCGAGTTCAGTTGCATTCTCGGCGAGTTCAACCCAAAGCAGAAAAGCTGATCTCCGAAGAACTCGGCGAGTTCATGTAATCTACTCGGCGAGTTCTCCCAATTACAGAACCGATTTTGCACTATGAACTCGGCGAGTTCTCTATGGTACTCGGCGAGTACACCTGAATTCTGCTTATTTCTGAATATTCCTGATAATTGCCAGATCGAATAGGGTGTCGACAACACATGAACTCGGCGAGTTCATGTAATCTACTCGGCGAGTTCACTCTATTTGGGATCTAATCAGGAGCTGACAACACATGTACTCGGCGAGTTCTTGTAATGTACTCGGCGAGTTCTCTCCAGCCTATAAAAGGAAGAATCTGCTCACTTATGAAGGACGAACTTTTACCAATTTTTTCACACACACTTTCTCTGATTTCTTGAGCAAGAAGGAAGGCAAGGAAGGCATTTAACTTGGAGTTTTGGTTCAAAGGATTGCATCTTCATCAACATACGTTATTAGGGGAGTTTTTCGTATGCTTAAGTTTATCTTAATGTTTGAAATACTTGCTTATTGTATGATGGTGTTTTACTCCATTAACATGGAGTAGTTTTGCTATGTAATCATTTGGGTAGCAAACCCTAGACATTGGATGATTTATATTAGTATGTAATCGGATTATATATCGAAGTTTGCGTATTTTGAATGAAAATCTTGTTATTATGTTTAGACTTGTTAAACTTGCTATGAATGCTTTATTATTTCCATAACGAGAGTTCGAAATAGTTGGTATTTGTTTTTGATAAACCAAACATTTTGGTGATGTTGAATCTTTCTACTAGAGATGGTGAAAGAGTAGGTTTAATCGGTGTTCTCATAATAATGAGAAGGGATTTATGTGTTTATGAGAATATAGCATGAACTTTATGTATTTGGATTTTAACCAAATTATCTTTCAAAAGACGTAAACTTGTTGTGAACATTCGGACTTGCATAACTCAAGTTTTGAACATTTAAAAGAGGTTTTCGTGTTCACGTCGTGAGTTATGGGATTATTGTGCTATAGTGAGAGATCTATATAGCTAGATGATCATTGTTCATACGTTAAATAATCGATATTGTATTCATGTATAAGAGATTTGAGTGGATATGATATTGGTTGTTATGATAAATTAGTATCAAACATAACTTAGAAATTTGTGTGTTTGTTGCTTTGTAATCATAACCATTATATTATCCGATTTGCGCGTTAAATTGTTTATCCGATGTCTAGGGGGAGTGATCCCATTTGATTACATGTTTCCTTTTATCAAGAATTTTAGTAATCAATTCCTTAGGATATTGTGTGTAGTTTTGGTAAATCTTTAGTCATTAATTTAGATTTTTCATAGTTAAACCAATTTAAATACATAGCTAATTATTAACCGACGACTTATTATCATCATTCCGCCAGATTGTCCCTGAGTTCGATACCCGGACTTGCATAAGCTATACTAGTATACGATAGGTAATACTTGTCTATTTGTCCGCTAGTTCTAGTTTATTTATTTCCATTTCTTAATTAAAATTAAGGTGTGCTAGCGGCACATCAGTATAGGGGTGGGATAGTGTGGGATAGGGTAAGTATGGGAGTGGGGTGGGTAGGGTTAAGGGTGGAGATGGGGATGGGGTGGTATAAGTAAGTTAAGGGTAGTTAGGGTAGGGTGAGATTAGGTGGTTGAGGGTAGAGTATGTTGAGGGTGGGGTGGGGTAGGGTAGGGTAGGGGTAGGGGGTTTTAGGATAGGGTAGGGTAGGGGTAGGGTGGGTGAGGTAAGGTATGGGGTAAAGGTAAGGGTGGGGTGGGGTGGGGTGGGAGAGACGTGTATTTTTTTTGGTGTGATAAGTGGTGATAAGAAGCATATCAAAGTCTTATCCTGATAAGACATGATAAGAGAATTTTGACTCTTATGTCTTCTGCATATCAAACGCACTTATAAGTATTTCCTCTTACCGAATAAGAGGTTACCTCTGATAAGAGCATGATAAGTGCTATCAAACACTCCCTAAATCTTAGCCAACATTTATCAGTCATAACTGAGGAATCCTTATCGCGTAATTTTGTTAAGTCATAAAATATCACCTCCATAGACGGAATAAAATTGATGGATAATAGCACCTAATAGTTATATTCTTTTGAGTTTTTGCATATTTATATAGTGTACTTTTATTTGTGCAAATATATGTAGTGTACTTTTTTAAAAGTGTTTCAAATGGGTAAATGGCCAAATGGGTGACCTGATAACCGATACTACATAGTATCATGCTTAGTCAAACTTTTCTTTTTGTACACATTTATATAGTGTACTTTTTTTCTTTGTGCACATTTGGTAGTCAAACTTTTGAAAGCATTTCAATTAGATAGTTAGATGACCTAATGTTATCGACCGTCAGGTTACCTAATTGGCCAATTATCTAATCGATATACTTTTAAAAATACATTACATAAATGTGCACATAAATGTATACTACATAAGTGTGTACAAACTCAAATGTACATGGTTATTTTGTTACATTTTCCTTATTATTAACGTCAATTTGACATTCCTCTTCTGTTATTATCCTTTATTCCTTTAGCTACAGTCACAACCCAATATCTTTTCCAAAATTTTCCAAACTATTTGCTTCTCCGGATGACAATTATGCACATATTTCCATCTCACGATCCCAACGTATAAACATCACATCAGATATTCTTTTTCTATCCCATTGAAACAAATATAATGATCATCTTTCTATCTTAATACCCCATAAAACATTTTTTATTCTAAGCAAAGGAAAAATAAATGCGAGAGGGGACATTCCACCGCTTGGCAACAAGACACCAAAACAAGACCAAAAAATCGGTACAAAAGAGGGCAAGGTGGTGTTTCATCGGTACCAGCGCTAAAGTGACATCCCGACCATTACATATAGACTACCATACCAAACAGCCTCCTCTTTGCATTGTAAACTACCTTTAATTTCATTTGTTCCGTTTGAACAAGTACTCTCCTCATTGACCATGTTATGCTTCTTCGCCACTCTCCATAATAATGACATATCACCATCATCGATCTATCATTCTATTCATCATTAAATTTTAGCATCCTCAAATGGTTTATGAGATATTGAGATAGAAATAGACACCACTACACATATTACCATAATAGACGCCACTAAAATGAAACATCATTTTAAAACTTTTAAGTCATGCTTGCATACATCATGTTAAAGTTTCTAGTCATCATTACTTTCTAATTCCATGGTCATGGCAATCAAACCACATGTATCCAACTCCCTTTTAAAATTTGAGTGTTCTGACTTAACAACCATCGAAGAAAACTCTTATATTTGGATGGGCTTAAATTATTTAACTTTATCTTTTAATAACTTATTGGGTAATTATTATTATTGTGATATAATGGATTTTAGATGTTGATGTTAACCTTAATTCTCATTTACATATAGTGAACATCCACAATACCCCAAAAGAATTGTAAGATCTCTAACATCCATTTATAAGAGATCTGTTGTTCAGTCTAGAATACTAAAAGGTCTTGGTTGAGGACAACTCTCACAACCATGTCCGTTTGTCATCAGGGTTCCGCATAAAGAAAACAACATCAACGGATCGATCCATGTATTATTTCTTTTATGGTTTATCTTAATAAATTGAGAATATTATTGATCCGAATTTATTATTCAAGTAATTCTGTCAATCTATCATACACATATAATGATTTCAATAATATAATGAAAGATGAGAGGACACGCAGAAGGAATGACGATGGACGGGAAAAACCATCACTTGCGGATATTTGTTCGTAATGGAAGGATAAACCCATAAAAGCACACCCGTGGGCATGTGAACTTGCTATAAAAAATAAGTATAGGCGAATGACGTGTACATACCGGTATAAGTTTTATATACTAGTGGTATTACTTGTAACTCGTGTCCGCAAAACACGTTAACTGTATATACCCACAATTTTAATCGCCAAACACTAGAACCAATTTCGCCCATAAATTAGATTAATTTAATGGTCTTGATTAAATATATCAACTGTGAAATTAGTGAAAAAAATTGGTAATAGCAATATATTAATTCAGAAAAAATTGAAAAAGATTGACAATAACAAAAATATTGACATTAGCAAAAACAATTTATTTCTCTAAACTAAAATAACATTAACATGATTAATTTTTAGATCAAAAGAATTATACCATAAGAATGAGAATTTTATACTATTTAAAACGAAATCGGCCATGATATATTTTTTTTCAAAAATATTTAACGTGTTTATTTTCGTAAAAAAAAAAGTTACCAAAATAATCATTCAATATATCATATCGAGAATATTTAATGCTGAAGTAACATTTACGACAAGAAAAGTGTCATTTAGTGATCAAAAAATAATGGTCAAAATTAGTAGTCAAACTTGATGCATGAACTACTCTTAATTTAACGAGACCGGTCATGATATTTTTTTTTTGAAAAATTTTTACGTGTTTATTTTTTGTATAAATTCTTTTTTTTTTTACCTAGACGCCATTCAACATATCATATCGAGACCATTCAATGTCGAATTATAGTTTATATCACATATTCAACGTCGAAGTAATACTATATATCATATATGCAACACTGCATGTACATTCAATATTATAATAGTCGAAATAATGGTCAAAATTGGCAGTCAAACTTGTTAACACCCTTAATTTAATGTCAATTGCATATTTACCATCTTATCCCTAGTGTTATATTATAATCCTATGGTGTAGATTGATTCTATAGTTCTGCACTATGTTAAGGTTCTGCAATCTATGTAGATACCAAGTATTCTATGCAGAATATCGCGTAAACTACGTAAACCAATTAAAAACAACTTTTTACACTTCTCAATCTATACCTAGCTTTTCGTTTCTTGATAACAATATAATAAAATTTGAACGGTTCATCGATTTTTTTATTGTAGTTTAATTAAAATTGGAATGGTTCTTTTCTTTGAAAAATAAAAAATCTAAATGGTTCGTAGTTTTTTTGATAAAAATTTAAAATCGGAATGGTTCGTTGGTTTTTATCATTTAAATTTAAATCAGAATGGTGTTTTGTATTCTGATGGAAAAAATTAAAACCTAGCCCTTTTTTACTAAAAAAAATCAAAATCAATATGGTTCTTTTTTTCAAAAAAAATCAAAAATCAAAATGGTTTATCGTTTTTTGATCTAAAAGTTAATTTCGAAAACATCCAAATCAAAATCAGAATGAAATTTCGTCATTTTTAATTTTTAAACAAAAAAACAACAAAACAGTCCTATTTTAATATTTATGAGGAAGAAACGACGAACCATTTTGATTAGAATTTTTGAATGAAAAAACTTCAACACGTCTTCATTTTGAATATTAATCATTCCAATTTTAAAAATTTCAAGCGGAAAAAACTACAACTAGTTTTGATTTTAATATTCCTAATTGAAAAGGATATTATGAAATTTTAGATTGCAATAACCAAATTGAAAAAAAAATAACGAACCAAGTCTATCATATAATAATCACAAATTACTAATTCTAAATTAATATAAAAAGTTAACTCTAATAATGGTAAAAAAAATGGTTATTAAAGAAAAGAATAAAAAAATAAAATGTGACATTTGGATAATGAAATGATAAAAAAAGAATATCAAAAAATATATATGAAATTCATCTATTCTATTAAAATAGTAACAATGTGCCACTTGCGATCAAATAAATTGTCACTTGAATTAACAAAGATATGACATGTGTATATAACAATATCTAGTAATAAAAATTAAAGTACTTCATTTATAAAAAAAATCTTTTGGCTAGGGTTTTTGTTTTCAAAACTTATGAATACCGCTTCTTATGTTTCAATTTCATTGGTGTCTTCTTATCCGATAATGTTCTCTTATTCTTAGCTTCTTATCGAAGTTGTTCATCTCAACTACGGAAATTTAAACTCGGTTATTTAAGTATCACATGTAGTACATGAGTAATAATCTAGTAATTATAATATAAATAAAAAGAAGAAAAAAAACAATAAGAGAGTATTAAAATTATACAAATGGTCACTAAAAGACAAAAGGATAATTTTCCTAGGCTAAGGACTCAAGTTAAGTACTGTTAGTTTTAATAACAAAAATGTTACAATTGTTTTATTTTAAAAACTTGTGGTGTAATAATATTTTTTCAGAAAATAAAACCATAATTTTATATAAATCATAATAACCATTTGTATCATTTAGTCAAAAATTTTAAATATGGAAAAAGAAATATCGCTATATAGAATATGTGACCTGTAAATTTCTTATAATACTATAAATGTAACCTTGAAAATTTCAATTCTGATATTTTGGTCCCTCAAAAACTTGAGAATTCAGCGTAGAATTATCTCGAGTCTCGACCCACAATTATACTTTTTTATTTTTTGAAGTAAATCATATAAATCGTCGTTGTGTTTAGCTCTAGTTACGAAAATAGTCTCTAGCTTAAAGTAAGTACTTGGATCTTTTTAAAATTAAAAAGTTACTACAAATTAGTTCTCAAACTAATTATCGGTAAAATTAAGGTTAACTCTAGTTATAGGTAATTCATCTTTTTTCACATGCATAGACCATTTATGAAACTTTTTAATAGACTTTTAAATTTTTTTTTTAAATTTCTATTATCATCATCATCATTAATGTTTTTGAATATTTACAAGGGTTTATTATGAAAAAACCAACATGTTTTCACGTTTTTTGCGTTTTCGTCCCTCCATGTTATTTTTTTCGATAAAAAACCTCAAGTTATTCTTTTCCTTTTGGTTTAGTGAAATTTGGACATTAGACCCCGGTTATAATTTGTGAACCAGGATTTAAAAAGCTGAAAAACCGGGTTCTAATGTCCAAATTTCACTAAACCAAAAAGAAAAATATAGCTTAAGGACTTTAATAGAAAAAAATAACATAGAGGGACGAAACGCAAAAAATATGAAAACATGTTGGTTTTTTTTTCATAATAAACCCTATTTACAAGAGGTTTTGCTTCTCATCAACAATATCATTTGTCCTCAGTCATCTTCATTTACCAATCATTTCCGACAACCGCTCCTCTCCGTTGACCACCTTCAACGACAACGACGACCACCTCTCTCCGTCAACCAACTATGAGAATCCGTCACGTTTCTTCAATTGATGAGCTCTCCCAAAAATTTCTCCAAAATCGGTAAATTGTCTTCGTTGATTCCAGATTTGTCATATATGATCTTCAATCTTTATCATCCATCAATTCTATTCTTCATCCATCAGATCTGTTCTTTATCAGTTCTAATATTCGGACTTTTTTGTCTTCTTCGATTCAACATTTATGATTCGATTGCCGATTTGTGGGTTTGACTATGGAGCAACAAATGTCAATAAAAAAATGTTTAATCTTTCTCAGGTTTGCATTGTTTCTAGTTTGAGAGTTGGGTTCAAGATCTTGTGTTTGTTTTTTGTGGTTTGAATGGTTTGTGGTTCCATTGTCTTCATCCTTTGATTTTTGATTTCTATGTTTTGATTTTCAATTTAAGGATTCGGTCTAAAAGTTTCTAGGTTTGTGAGTTTGTTTATGAAATCGATTATAGTTTTTGCTTGTATCTTGCTTGAAATATTCTTGCTTATTTTGATTTTTTTGATTGAGTTTAAGAGTTTGAGTAGACATCAAGGCTATGTTTGGTAGGGAGCTTTTAAGAGCTTTTAGGAGCTTTCAGAAGCTTTTATTTTTAATAAGCTCTACTAAAAATTAAAAGCATTGTTTGGAAGTAAACATAGAACTTTCATTTTATAAAAAATAAGCTCTTTTATGAAAAGCTACTAGAAGTAGCTTTTGGAAAGCTCTAGAGCTTTTAGTCATACATATTTACTTTTTTACCCTCCTATTAATCATAAACTACCACTTTTAATTAATATTAATGTCCTTTTACGTAATTTAATACTAAACTACAACTACAGCTACTTTTACCAAACACATTTATAAAACTAAAAGCTCCAGCTCTTTTAAAAAGCTTCAGCTTTCAAAAGGTTCAGCTACTAAAAGCTCTACGTCTTTTAAAAACACAAAGCTACAACTAGTTTTGCCAAACATACCCCAAGTGTATCTACGAGATTCATATTTCTTGAGTTTGATGAAGGTTTTGGCGATTGCTTGAGAACAAAGATGGTAACCAAAGCTCACAGTGGTCATGATCTGAGTTCCTACTTTTTGGGTTTGCTTCAGTTCACTTCAAAAACATGAATATTAACATTAAAACTAAAACTCAATAATATAAATTTAAAAATTGAAAGTTTATTAAATCTCTTTTCATGAATGGCCATTGTATGAGTAACATGATGAAATTATCCACAGAGTTAATCCCTATTTTGATGACATTTATTTTAAGGAGTATCTGTAATAACTTTTTAATTTTTAGGAATATCCAAGATTCCAAGTACATACTTTGAGCTAGGGACTATTTTCGTAAACAAAGCCAAACCACAATGACGATTTATGTAATTTACTCTATTTTTTAAACTTCCATAGCTACATGATATGTAAATTCTAATACGGTTTTGCCATTGTGGGCCTTGTGGCATTGATGGTTTGGAATTTTATGGTAATAAATTAAAATCCCCCCAAAAAATACAATTTTTATAGAGATTTTTTTTAGGAAAAATTGTCATGCTCTATTTTGAAATGGACGTTTGAGAAAAATATAATTAATAGTTTGCGTTTTGAATTTGTATGGTAGTAATTTAAAATTATGCAATTAATAGACCGAATGTTTTATTACGAAAGACTGACATGATCGATGTATTAAATTATTAAACCGACACTTGAGAAAATGACAACCATATGCAATGCATATATGCATACACCTACTACTACTACTAAGCTCAAGTTTGAGATTTACCCTTTAGAACATATAAAATAAACACTGGACCTTAGTTTTTAATGTCCGGGACGAAACAATAACAAAAGTATTGATATTAGGGGTCACTGTAGTTTTACAATACATGATAGTTGGTAGTGGTACTCATAATTCATAAAACCACCATTGTTTATGCTCCTGAAATATTAATTTGTTCATTCTTTTTTGTTATTATGTTGTTTAAAGTTCCTCATTCTTACAATTTTCCAGTGAATTTATACTAGTTGATACTAATATGATGAAAGAAAAATAAAAATAGGAATCATTTAAGAGGGTCTGCTTAATCTTGTGTGTTTCTTGATTGTAAAGAGTTATTATGTAGGCATATATTGTAGGAAAGAATTTCACCAAAGAACAAAAAAAAAATGTTGACGTTGAAGAATTGGAGTTTGAGGGCAGGGCAAACCAATTAATCTCAAGCACAAGCACACAAGCAAGAGCACAAGCACACGGTGGATAATATATTCAGGTGACCATACTTGTCCATTGAGGGCACGACAGTACACAAGCACACATGTATCTCACTTGTTTGAAATTTAATAAGCTAAACATATTGGGGTTGCTCATATTCATTTGTTTGTTAATTCATAGCCTCCTTAATAATACAATTCTCAGCCCCAATTGCGTACCCATATAATAATACAATCAACTTAGAAGTAAAATAGATAGAATCATACCTTCAATGTCTCAATTTCTTTTCTATGAGAAGGAGGTGCTCAGTTGTTTGCTTTCAGTACTCGTAGCACCTACAGAATTATGGTAAATCACATACCTAAAATCGTGATAGAAAGAAGAAATTCATGGAAATTCATGAAGAGGAGTTCATTTGGGATACCTCAAAATCATGGAAATCGAGAGACAATGGTGAAATCTATGGAAATCAATGGTGAAATCGAGAAGGAGTAGTGAGTGGTGAAATCGTCATGGGTGGTCGTTGATGAAGCGAGAAGAAGGGAGAAACAACGGTGTCGTCGATGGCCGTTCACTTGCAGACAAGAAGGGAGAAGGAGAGGTGGTCGTCTAGGGTTTGGGGAGGGGGGACGGTCGTCGATGAAGCGATAGATGGAGGGGGCTGGTCTTCGATGAATGGGGAGGGCGGATGGTCGTCTGAGTCTCAGCAATGATAGGAGGGGATCAGAGATATTTTTTTCTCAGGTTCAAGAAGAGACGGTCAGAGGTTTTTTCTCATTTACGCTTATTGCTTTCAATCAATCTGATCATCATATTCCCTTACCAAATGAGAGAAATGAGCCCATTCAGAGCCCATTAAGTGGAATCAAACAGGGCATTAAACAAAAACACACTTAAACCTGATCCATGAAGACAAATCCAACTGATCATATGCAACGCAAGTGTGAACCATCCACCTTAAACGTAAATAAAAACAATTTTAAATAAATAAATCAAGTCGTGAAACACTATTCCCACTACTTATCAATATAATAGAACATTTGAAGTTTCATTTTGTGATGAAATATCAAAAAAAAAAAATTGCAGGAACAATAATAGTTTATTAGCTTATAATTAAAAGCTTCAATTCATGAAGATTCATCAAGAATATATAAACCAAAAATAATGATTAACGAGAAGAAGTACATAATCGTATCAAATCAGTGAGAATTAACTTATAGATTACAACAATAGAATTGAAATTAAAAGGACAATGATGCATAGATAAATATTAGAGAATAATAGAAAGAAAGGATATAAAAATATTACCAAATATTGAACTCAGGACGTCGTCTGATGAAAGGCTTGAAATAAATTGAAGAATTAACTGATCTGCTGCTCGAAGAATCAATAATGAAGACTTCTAGGTTTGGCGCACCTCTTCTGCTAGTCAGTGGTCGTCTAATGCAACACGCACCTCTACCAAGTAGTCTAATGGAATTAGGGTTGTCACTAAGTCAGTAACATTTGGGTAAGTTATTCAAGTAACTCAATGTGGTTAATGTTTTGTTTATTTCCTCCTTTGACCAGTCAGTTTTATAAAAATGAGCATTTACCTTTTCATTTTGTTTCATTTTGGGTCCTTCATCAAATTAATCACCTTTTATTTAACTTTTATTTACCTTTTATTCTAATATTATTAAGTATTTGAGAAATTGTACTCTTATTATAAAATAATTATTTAAGAAGTTGTATTATTATTATTATTATTATTATTATTATTATTATTATTATTATTATTATTATTATTATTATTTTCAAATATACATACATTTATTTTTTTTAAATATAATTATTTTTATTATATTTCAGTATAAAAGACATCACCGTTTATACACTAAATTCATATTTATCAGCTTTGTTAAATATTACATACTTGAAGTATTAATTTTTTTTATTACTATTCATCCATAAAAATCATAACTATATATATAATTATTTATTCTTTGTCTCCATTGTATACTACTTCATATAAATACTAATATACATAATTATTTTTTTTATCCCAACTCTCTCTCTCTCTCTCTCTCTCTCTCTCTCTCTCTATATATATATATATATATATATATATATATATATATATATATCCCATATATTTTAATTTAATTATTTTGTTAAGTATTTATTTGATTACTTTTCTACAAAAATATATATCCTTTATATGTTGAATATAATTATAACTTAACGGAATATATAAACTTAACATGTTATTTACTAACTTAATTGTTTTATAAAGTTAATATATTTTGATTTAATGAAATTTCTATGTGTTTGTATGGGCAAAAAATTTAATGTTAAATATATAAATATCTATATAAAGTAATTTATATAGAAATGAAAAAAATTTATATAAACAATGCCATTTTTTTATAGATGAATGTAGCACAAAATACTTTAAGAATATAAAGGTATGTATATTTAAAATCAATATATAATAATACTAATACATATTAAATAACTAATTATAATATAACATATTAAATAAAAAATAATAAAACAAAAAGTAACTAAAATATAATAAATAGCGTAAATTACAGAAAAGGTCCCTATGATTTATTCAAAATTATGGAAACCTTCTCTCAACTTTTAAAGTTGCATAAATAGTCTATCAAATCAGTATTTGCTTTAAAAAATGTTCCCTCTTCAGTTAGTTGAGTGTTAACTTTAAAGAAATGATGATATTACCATTTTCATTACAATAAATTTGATCCCTATGGTCTATAAATTATTTCAACAACAGTTCCTATAATATTTTTTCAATTTTATTTATTATTAAAAATTTACTAACTTTTATGTTTTCAGTAACCTTATATTTAATCTGTTTAAGAAATCTATTTTATTATTATTATTAATTTTGGCTTTAAAATTTTTCCTTTTGTCTTATACATACTAAAAATAAAATTTAAATTGTTACAATAACATTAATTTTTATTATTATAAGTTAATTAAGATCCAAACAAATTTTTTTAATTTTGAATCGGATGAAAAGTTCAGTTTTTTGTTTTTTCAAGTTTTCTGGTTTGAATTATTGGTTTTTCTGTTTCCACCCGTAGGGTTTTCGGTTTTTACATGCTGTTTGCTTTTTGGGTTAAAATCCAAAAAATTTTAATAACATATTAATTAAAATATTTTAATTTATTAATACAAATGTAGCTACTATTCATATTTATTTATAAAACAAAAGAATCCCTAAAATCGTTTCCCCACCAGGCCATGAATTGGGCTGCTGCAATGGGCCTTGAGTTTGGCATTCTTTTGCTGCTTTGGGCTTGCTGCTTAAAACCGTGAGTTTGTTTTTATGGCAATTGAAGTGGGCTCCAAGTCCATGGATTTCGTTAGAATTAGGCTAAAACTAGGTGGCTTATCGGAGAGTGGTAGATATCACTTTTATCTTGTTTCCTTTACTTTGTTGAGTTTGTGGCTTTTAAACTTCAAAATTAAAATAAAAACAATAATACTATATATTTCACGCATTTTAGAATAAAAAGCACACAAAGTGAAAAGGGAAACTAATGATAAAATATGTATAATTAGCGTCATATCAAGAAGCACGTGAAATGGCATAGCCCATCAACTTCTCGAATGTTCCGGGTCAATAGTTGGAGTTTAACGATTCCTCCATTGCCAAAGAAGATTGATCTAACACCGTCCATCTACAAAATTTGAACTACGAGGCAAAGTTCTATCGACCTTTTGGTGAGAGTTACGGGTCATCCGATTTATGATTTAAGAAGGAAGAATGGGCAGGTTCTCTCGAATTTGTGGCTAGAGTTTTAGGTTGTCCGATTGATGAGAATTTGTTATCACAATTACAAACATGGCTAAGGCGATATCGATACTAACTTATGTTGTGTGGTTTCATTACATGAATTGTCTTTTGTGCATAATATATTATATAAATTGGCATGTATGCATATAATACAATTATATTGGGACTCACTAAGCTTTTGTAGCTTAGTGTTTGAGTTGATTAATTATCTCACGGACAGAATAAAGGCAATAAATTTGCTCGGTCACCAAACAAGTGAACTTGTGACATATCAAGAAGTGCAGAGCTTAAGTGAATAGCTCAGTTGTTGGTAAGTCCTTTGGATATAGTAGTGATGAAGCTAGTTAGGATCATGTCTGGATTACCTATGAAATGTAAAAAATAGTTGTTTTGATAAGTCATAGATGTTTAAAAGATGGTAATTTTGGAAAACTTAAACCGTAGGGATCATTAATACTACTTGTTTTTTTAAGAAAATTTTTTAGAAATGGCCAAGAAAAAAAAATATATTACAAATACTTGAAGTTTGAAAGTTGTATTACAATTATTTGGGTCGGACTTAGAAATACCAACATGTCATAACCCACTTACAGGTTGGACTTAGAAACAACATGTCATTGTCACCAATTTCCAAGCTGCACATGCTAACCCAATAATTCTAACACTTAATAAAAAATATTAAATACGAAAACTAATAAAAAATAATAATAAAGTAAAGTTAAAATATAATGATAAAATTAAAATTTATATCTGAAAATTATGTCTAAAATTTAAAGATTAATTTTATATGTAAAATATAAAGATAAAATTTAAACACCAGAAATTTAAATGTAAAACAACTTTAAATACCAGAAATTTCTAAGTCCGACTTGTAAGTGGGTTATGACTAGGGGTGAGCTCGGTACCGGACCGAACCGAACCGGTACCGATCCCGAAAATACCGAAACCGAATTATTAGTTTTGAAAGAACCGAATATCGAACCGTATAATTTTATATGGTGCCGGTTCGGTCCCGAATACCGAATTTTAGCTAATTTAAAAACCGAATACCGAACCGAATCTATTAATTCGGTACCGGTACCGGTTCGGGTTCGGGAAATGGTACCCGTCGCTCACCCCTAGTTATGACAGGTTGGTATTTTTAAGTCCGACCCAAGTAATTGTAATACAACTTTCAAACTTCGAGCATTTGTAATATATATATATTTTTCCTGGCCATTTATAAAAAATTTTCTTTTTTTTATTAAGTTCTGTGACTGACTTAAGATGTCTTTTGGATTAAATTCACCGTCCGGATAAAAACAATGGTTGTCTGTTTCATTTACTGTATTAACCGTCTATGTAAACAAATTTACTGATTTACCCTTCGGTTTATTAATTTTGAACAACAAAAATAAACTTGTATTACCAAAATAAATTATAACAGTACATTATATAAAAAAAAATACATCATCAAAATTACAATAAATTAATTAATATATATAGAAACCAATTTGTTTACGTTGATTAGAAAAATAAAATATATACAATATCAAGTAAGAGGGTGTTTGGATTTGCGTTTGAAAAAATGCTGTAGCGTTTTGAAAACTAATAATCAGATAATAGCTGTAACAAAAAGTACTGTATGAAATGTAGTGTTTGGTTTAGCTTCTGCTGTTTGCTATCATAATTATCAAATAATCAGTTTTTATAGTGTTTGGATTTGCGTTTTTACTTGTAAAATAACCAAATAATCACTTATGAAACAAATAAGCTACAATTTTTAACTTATGAAAAAGTGTGGTAAGATTAACGCTAAACGCAAATAATCACTTATTAACGTATGCAATCCAAACACTTTAAACTAATTATTTGCGTTATTGTAACGTAATAAGCCGATAATCTGATTCATAACGCAAAATCAAACACCCTCTAACAACAAAGGCACCCATCCATCTACCCATTCAGATGAATTAGCACCATATATATATGTATAAATGTATTTCAGCAGTGGACACGTGAACAGTATTGTCTTTTTCTTACTGAATTAATTCCTTCCTTCCTAACTATTATTATAAATAAAACAACATGTGAGTATGTGATGTGACTAATTATTATGAAAAACACTTTTTTTATCATTCTATTTATAAAAAATAATATAGATTTTTTACATTCGTTTTCAGTATACGAAAACTTATTTATATAATTTTTAAATAATTTTGATCAAATACAAGGACTCTTTCTAAAAATTTACTCGGGATAAAGATACAGAGAAGAGGTTCAAAGGGTTTGTCATCCAAAAAAAGCAAAAACCACAAATCTCTCTTATCTCAATATGTCAGCCGTTTCTGCAACAACAAAAAACTCAGTTGAACTTCCGGCGAGCGAAAAAGATGCTAAAGCTCTTGAGTTAATTGAAGAAACGACTAAAAATTGTGACTCCATTCAAGAGAATGTCTTGTCAGAGATTCTGGCGCAGAATGCGGATACTGAGTACCTGCAACAATGGAACCTCAACGGCGCAAACGATCGGAAAAGTTTCAAGTCGAAAGTTCCGATCAGTACGTATGATGATATCCAGCCTTACATCCAACGTATAGCTAAAGGAGACCGTTCTCCGATCCTATCGTCGCACCCCATTTCAGAGTTTTTTATAAGGTTGTTTCTTTATATATATATATATATATATATATATAGATGGGATCATTGCAGAACCTAAATTTAGTGTAGAACTGTAGAACCAATATCGTCCATAGATTAGAATAATCTAATAGTCTTGATTAAAAGAGTTAAGTTTGGAATTAGTGAAAAACAAGATTGGTAATAGTGATATTTTAATTCTGGGGCAAAAAAGGAAAAGATTGGAAATAACAAAAAGATTGACATTAGCAAAATAAATATCTTTTTTCTTTAAATTAAAATAACATTAATATTATTAATTTTTAAATCAAAAAAATTATACCATAAAAACGAGAATTTTATACTTTTTAAAACGAGACCGGTCATTATATATTTTTTTTGAAAAAATTTTACGGTGTTTATTTTTCGTAAAAAAAAATTACCCAGACCACGATGCAATATATCATGGTGAGATAATGAGATCATTCGATATCGAATGAACACTTTTGATATCGTATATTTAACGTCAATGCAACACTGCATATACGCTCATTATTAACAGAGCTAAAATAATAGTCACAATTAGTAGTCAAAGTTGGTGGATTTAACGAGAACGGTTATGATATAAATTTTTTATTTTTCGTAAAAAAATTTTTACCCAGACCACGATGCAATATATCATGGTGAGATCATGAGATCATTCGATATCGAATGAACACTTTGATATCGTATATTTAACGTCAATGCAACATTGCATATACGTTCATTACTAACAGAGTCAAAATAATAGTCACAATTAGTAGTCAAAGTTGGTGGATTTAACGAGAACGGTTATGATATATATTTTTTTATTTTTCGTAAAAAAAATTTTACCCAGACCACGATGCAATATATCATGGTGAGATCATGAGATCATTCGATATCGAATGAACACTTTGATACCGTATATTTAACGTCGATGCAACACTGCATATACGTTCATTATTAACAGAGATAAATAATAGTCAAAATTAGTAGTCAAAGTTGGTGGATTTAACGAGAACGGTCATGAATATATTTTTTTGAAAAAAAAATTACGTGTTTATTTTTCGTAAAATTTTTTTACCCATACGACCATTCGATGTCGAATGAACACTTTGATATCGTATATTTAACGTCGATGCAACACTGCATGTCCATTTTATATTAAAAGAGTAATAAAAAAAAGTCAAAGTGGACAGTCAAACTTGGTAGGCTGCTATTATATCAATGTTAATTGTATAATTACCATCTTATCCCTAGTGTTATATTATAATCTAATGGTTTAGATTGGTTCTATGGTTCTGCACTAAATTAAGGTTCTGCAATGATCCCAACCCTATATATATATATATATATATATATAGGGAGAGGATCCATTGTGAACAAATTATTCATTGTGAACGTTGTGAACCAATAAATTAATGACACGTCAACATCTAAAATCAATAATTAAAAGGGATTTAAAAACAAAATAAAGGGCAAATTGGTAAACCAAAAATTGAAATGCCGTGTATTCATCCCTAAAATATAGGAAACAACAAGCAAGTCCTAAAATAAAGGAAATTGAATTTGAAATGGTCTAGTGAAACCATTTAAAATATCCATTTATTGTTCGGTCATTTAAATAGTTGCTTAATTGAATCATTTGAAACCGAAACAACTTTTGAATCCGATTAATGTCATTTCGCAATGTATCTTTTGAATCCCATGAATGTTGAAGCATCTTTTGGATTTGATGGTACGTCATGAACCCATTGAAACCGAAGCATCTCTTGAATCCAATGTTACGTCGTGAACCCTTTGAAATATAAACATCTATTGAATCAGATGAGTGTCGATCCGCAATGTATCATTTGAACCCGACTAATGTCGTAGCATCTTTTGAATCCAATGTTACGTCATGAAACCTTTGAAACCGAAGCATCTATTGAATCTTATGAATGTTAGTTCGCAATGTATCTTTTGAATCCGATGAATGACAGTTCGCAATATATTTTTTTTATCCGAATAATGTCGAAGCATCTCCTGAATCCAATGTTACCTCGTGAAACCTTTGAAACCGGAGCATCTATTGAATCTTATGAATGTCGGTCTGCAATGTATCTTTTGAATCCAATGAATGACAGTTCACAATGTAAATTTTTTGAATCCGAATAATGACGAAGCATCTCCTGAATCCAATGTTACGTCATGAACCCTTTTGAAATTGAAACATCTCTTGAATTCGATGAATATCGGTCTGCAATATATCTTTTGAATCTGATGAATAGTAGACCGCAATGTGTTTTTGTTAAGTTGTGAACTCTTTAAAAATTAATATTAGATATTTACAAATATAGAAAAATATTTTTAAAATTTTAGCTTGAATAAGAATATGACGAGTGTCAAATAAAAAGAGAAGATGACAAATGGCAAATTTGTTACTCTTTTAATAGTATTTAGATTATAGGTTACAGAATGAATACTCATTACTAAGATAAAACTCACGAGGACAAAATGCGGAAAAATAATATTACTAATCTTATATTGATAAACAAAAGAAAACCAAAAGAGCATGACGGTCTGCAAAATATCTTTTAAATCCGATGAATGATAGTCCGCAATGTGTTTTTATTACATCATTAACTATTTGAATCCGATTAATGTCATTCCGCAAGGTGTTTAGTTTATTAATTCTAAGTTTTTTTTATGTAATTTCTAAAAATTCAGAATTCATTGCATAAATAAAAACTTTTTAAATAAGAACAAATATCTTTATATTTAATACAAAAGTTGATTACAAATGGTAAAAAAAATCATTTTATGTTTCACAAAATTGGTATTATCATGTAAAATACATTTTTGTGAATACAAAGCAACAAAATAATATATTACATCATATGCATGATGTTTGGTAATTGCAAAAATGGGTCAATTGCCATTTTTCCAGGAATCTAGTTACGAAATATAAAAAAACAATAACAATATTCATTTTTTTTGTTAATTACTCCATTACCCTTAACTGCAGTTTTGTAGATAATTATCAGTTAATTAAGATTATGCTGATTTGTCATAATATAATTGGTTCACATTGTTCACAACCTACATCTTGTTCACAAAGAATCCCTAGCCTATATATATATATATATATATATATATATATATATATATATATATATATATATATATATATATATATATATATATATATATATATATATATAGAGTCAGGTTCTATGGGGCACCTGTATGCATTGTGTACTTTGGGAACCTGTATGCACCGTTAGATCTTGAATTTTAATGGTTCAGATTGCAGTGGCAAAAGGGTAATTAACTTGAAAATGGGTGCACGGGTGCATAACTTCTCGCGCGCGGAAGGGCAAAATCGGAAGATGCTTGAATTCAGAAAATATTCTATCCGAATCTAAACAAACATGATGCATCTTCATCCAATTTATTGGATTCGTCTTCAAACACGATGTATCTTCATCCAATTCAATTTCAAACATGATGCATTTCGACCATATTCATCATCGTCTTTGTTCCATCATTATGCATAACCAAAATCGTGATGCATTTCGGTCATATTCATCATCGTCTTTGTTTCGTCATTATGCATCACCAAAATCGTGATGAATTTCGACATTTAAACGTGTTAATTTCGTGATGCATCTCTGAAATTTAAACGTGTTCATCAACGTCTTCAATGTGTTCATCATTGTCGTGATGCATTGCTGTTGTGCATCATGTTTGAAACAACCAATATTTTATTTAGTTTCCTAAATAAATGATAAATATTAAATTAAATCTTATAATTTAACAATATATTATTAAACATTCCCAAGAAGCCCTTAATGCACCCTTTGTAAACAAGCAATGCATTTTTAGTTCCCATTTGGTTCCCGATGCATATGGTGCCCCATAGAACCTCAATCTATATATATATATATATATATATATATATATATATATATATATATATATATATATATATATATATATATATATATATATATATATACATATATTTGTGATGATTAACCAATCGTTTGTGATAATGCTAATACTCGTTTTTCCTTGGGTTCATAGTTCTGGGACTTCGGGTGGAGAAAGGAAACTAATCCCAACCATTGCTGCAGAAGTGCATCGTACACAAAAGATCGTCAGTCTTTTTATGCCTGTCATGAATTTGTATGTATAAAAAAAATTATATTTGCATACAATACCCTAGCTAACTATGTGTGTGTGTGTATATATATATAGATTGGGGTTCGATTGAGAACTTTTGTGCATCGAGGCACCATTGAGAACTTTTGTGCGTCAGACTATCTACCAAGGGTGCACAAAGGGCATTTAGGGGATATTAAATGTATGGAAATTATTTTTGAATTTAAATGTTTTTAAGATTATTAATAGCTAAATTTGGTATTAAAATCATCATTAACTTCTTTCCTAAAACCACTCCCTCTTTCTCTCTATCTCTCTCCTCTCTCTTAGCCCCCCTCTTGATTTTGGAAGAGATGAACGATATGCATGATTTATGTTTGTATGAACGATTCATGTTTGTATTTTAATGTATTTTGATTTTGGAAGAGATGAACGATATGCAAAATTTATTTTTGGAAGAGATGAACGATATGCATGAAGAAAAGAACGATATGCATGTATTTTGATGTATTTTGAATTTATATTACTTTTGCTATTTTTGGAAGTGTAATAAATAAATAAGGATTGCATAATTCCTGATTTACCCCTCCACGAATTTAATTATGTGCACTTGATGCATAAAACTTTCTATTTAATTACCCTTTTGCCATTTGATCTAACGCACACATTCTTTTCATCCAAGGGCCAGTGGAGGTTCTTTTGTGCCTCGATGCACAAAAGTTCTCAATGGAACCTCCCTATATATATATATATATATATATATATATATATATATATATATATATATATATATATATATATATATATATATATATATATATATATATATATATATATATATACATGGTTCGAGAGAGTACCACCATTATGCAGCGCACCAGAAGGTACCATCTTTAAAAAAAAAGTTTAAAATTTTTATTTTTCATAAACATGTTTTGATTAACATTATGAAGATCATATATAAATTTCACATACATTTACATCTCTTAGCTCCTAAAAAATGATGTGAACACACACTTCCAAAATTTTGAATGTATGTGAACACATATTTATGTGATGCGTGTTTTCATGCACTTAGAGTGTTCCGATTTGCGTGAAATTCACATATGATCTGTGTAATGTTAATTAAAACATGTTCATGAAAATTTTTTTCAAAAAAATTACTTTTAAGGGTGGTACCTTCTGGTGCGCTGTATAATGAGTGGTACTCACTTCAACCTATATATATAGAATATGGTTCGTGTGAGTACCTTAAAAATGCAGAGTACCGTGAGTACCTGTGAACACACGGGTTTAAGATGTGAACATGCTCCGAAAAAAAGTTTTATTTTAAAATTTTTTTTCATATTCATTTAGATACAAATAATATAAGCATATTTGTAAAAGAATTACACGCATTCACACTTCGTAGCCTCTTAAAAGTCATGTGAACGTGGAAAAATTCATGTGAACATGCTTAGCTGTGAACATACGTTCACAACAGTGCAGTTCATGTGAACTTGCACGTTTCACATAGTTATAGTGTGTGTTTATGTGTGATTTTTTGCAAGTAGTCTTATATTATTAATTTAAACATGATTATGAAAAAAAATTTCAAAAAAAATAATTTTAAGCGAGGTACCTCCGGTACTCCGCAAAACTAGTGGTACTCATTTGAACCCAAATCTATATATATATATATATATATATATATATATATATATATATATATATATATATATATATATATATATATATATATATATATATGTATTAGACTGGGGAACCGGAGTCCACCCATGTTTGGTTATAAGTTTAAAAGGGTAATATAGTCAATTAGATTTATATTAAATAATAAATGACAATTAATAATATAATAGTTCCCTTAATTATAGAGATTTACTTCCATAACATGTCTATAATAAATTTCAAAATGAGTTTTAATGAACATGTTCAATTGGATTCAACAATGAGTATTAGTGAACATGTTCAATCGGATTTGACATTGAGTTTTAGTGCACATGTTCAATTGGATTCGACAACGGGTTTTAGTGAACATGTTCAACCGGGTGTGTCAAATAAATGTATTTATTATTTTCTTCAAACCGTTCGTGAAGGTTCAATTTCATTTACACGTTATTGAACATGTGCAGTTGGAGTTTTTTTTGTCGATGTTAACCGTTTTTGTGATAAATCAATATTGACGGTATTGAACATGTTCAATCGTGGTTTATGGAGTGTCATCATTGCACATGTTCAGCATGGGTTTAATAAATGATATATTAACTAAAAAGGAGATTTTCATGGGATACACAGAATCTTTGATTCTAATTTAAATTTTTTTAATACCATTTTACCCCCAACATTAATTAATGTGGAAAATAATTTTAAGTAAAATTTATATTATATTTTAATGATTTGAATGATAAATGATTGGCTATAAATGGTTCCCCGGTACCCCAGTCTTAACATGGTACCCCATTGATCTTGAATATATATATATATATATATATATATATATATATATATATATATATATATATCTATACACTATGGTTCGAGAGAGTACCACCATTATGCAGCGCACCAGAAGGTACCACCTTTAAAAAAACTTATTAAAATTTTTTTATAAACATGTTCTAATTAACATTATGAAAATCATATGTAAATTTCACATACATTCACATCTCCTAGCTTCTAAAAAATGATGTGAACAAACACTCACATAATTTTGAAGACATGTGAACGTGCATTTACGTGATGCGTGTTTTCATACACTTACAGTGTTCGGATTTTCGTGAAATTCACATATGATCTGTGTAATGTTAATTAAAACATGTTCATGAAATTTTTTTTCAAAAAAAGTACTTTTAAGGGTGGTACCTTCTGGTGCGCTGCATAATGAGTGGTACTCACTTGAACCTAAATCTATATATATATATATATATATATATATATATATATATATATATATATATATATATACAGAGAGAGAGAGAGAGAGAGAGAGAGAGAGAGAGAGATTTGGGTTCAAATGAGTACAATTGGTTTTGCGGAGCACCGGAGTTAACTCGCTTAAAACCATTTTTTTTAAATTTTCAAGTTTATATTAATAATATAAAACTACTTGTAAAAATTCACACACTAGAACTAGTGAAACGTGTGTATTAACATGAACTGCACAGTTGTGAACGGATGTTCACAACAAGCATGTTTACATAATATTTTTCACGTTTACATGACTTTTTAGAGCCTAGGAAGTGTGAGTGTGTAATTCTTTTACAAATATGTTTATATTATTTATATCTAAATGAATATGAAATAAAATTTTAGAAAAAAAATTCGGAGCATGTTCACATCTAAAACTCGTGTGTTCACAGGTACTCAAGGTACTCTGCATTTTTTAGTTTATATATATATATATATATATATATATATATATATATATATATATATATATATATATATATATATATATATATATATATATAGATAGATGGCACAAAGTACCTTGATGTTATAGTTACTGGGACGATGGCACAATATATTCCCATTCTTGATTACTATAGCGGTAATTTACCAAAAGCATCTACTGCATATGTATTCTAAGATATGATAGGAGCGTTTGTTTAATATGGATGTTATGATTTGTGAAATAACAAATGTTTGATTTTGTATTATTAATCAGTTTTATTAACCAAATTCATATGAATTAGAAAGGAAAAACGAATCTCAAATGCGGAGTTGTATTATACTATATAAAGTTTCAAGATGCGTTAGTTTAAAACCAATCATGGCAGGGGTGAAGCTAGGATTTCGAGTTAAGGGTGGTTATACTTGTCCTTAAAATTTATAGCGTTAAATAATGTATTGTCTTATAATGGGAAGAGAAATTAACAAAATAAAGTGTTTTGAATAAATCAATTTAATTACATCTTAATTTAGCAAAAATATATCAAATCTATCTTTAAAAATTTCTTGATCCATGATAACTAATTTATATATCATTATTTAACTAGCTAAATAGTAAAATCACAAACACAGAATCTATGTATTGATACAATCATGATAAATAAATAAATAACATCGAATTAATATACAAACATAACTTTATGCATTAAATACGTGAAATTTAGAATAAGTTAAATTTTTTTTTTTTATTTGGACATATTAAATTAGTGTGAGTTATGATTAACAAACTAATTTTGAAACTCAAAAGTGAATTTCTTTCTTTTTCTTTTTTCTTATTCTATAGATGTCTACAAGATTGATGTTGGTGCAATATATTTATTACTAGAATACCCTTATTAAATTGTCAATTTGAAGTTTTCATACGTTAATTTCGTTTAGAAAAACAAGTTCACTTGTTTCACTCAGGTAAATTATTTTAAGTTGATGGTGGCTGATTATTTACTTTTAAATAAAAATGGGTTAAAATCTTAAATTAAATAAGTGTTATTGTAAAAGTTAAGGTTGGCTGAGCACCATCTAACCCCCTTACTGTCTCCACACTGAGGGTGTTTGGATTTGCGTTTGAAAAAATGTTGTAGCGTTTTGGAAACTAATAATCGAATAATAGCTGTAACAAAAAGTGATGCAGGAAATGTAGGGTTTGGTTTAGCTTCTGCTGTTTGCTATCATAATTATCAAATAATCAGTTTTAAAGTGTTTGGATTTGCGTTTTTACTTGTAAAATGACCAAATAATCACTTATTAAGCAAATAAACTACATTTTTCAACTTATAAAAAAGTGTGGTAAGATTAACGCTAAACGCAAATAATCACTTATTAACGTATGTGTAACATCCCGTTTTTGGGATAGGTACGTGGAATTATTTCATTGGAATAATTATTAAATTTGGGACCTAGGGATATAAATTTGTATTTTGGGGTATTAGGATCAGATATTGGGTGTTGGACCGGGTTTAGTCCAAAATGTATATATAGCTCATTCCTTGCTTCCATGAATTCGTTTCTAAATTGAGAGCTGAAGTGTGTGTGTGTGTGTTCCTGGACTCCAGAAGTCGTATCTGCAAGGAATCAAGTCCCAAGGGTGATTCAAGCTGCAAGAAATCATCATCATCATCTCTAAGTGGTGCTATCCGAATTTAAGTAAGTTAAGCTCCGAATTTGTGGTTTAGTTTCTGTTGATTGTGAGTAATTGATTAAATTGAGTTTGTGTATGTCTCTGAACAAATTCGAGGTTAATTAATCAAGTTATATTGAGCTGAAATGGGTTGGGGATTGAATCCCCTGGCTATTAAGAAAACAGAGCAATCCTGCTGATGTTCGTCCGTGAGCGCGGCCGTGTTCCCCTAATCGCGGGTCGCGATGTTCTTGAGTGATCTCAGGCGGTTCATATTGAGCGCGGCCGCGACCGCGATGGCCAGTGCGGCAGGATCTCGGGTCGGGTTTTTGGGTTTCGTGAGTCGTGTGTTCATGTCTTTTGGGATTGCGTGAGTTGTTGGGAATCGTGTATAGAGTCGTTGGGTTGAGATTGTGATATTGAGTTGTGATATTGTGATTTCAGGTTCTCGCGTTGATAGGGTAGGGAAAGGGCAGGGAACCGAGACTTAGTAGTGTGTCTTCTAGGCAGGTGAGTTTGCATGTTTTTCTGAGATACTTGTACGATTATTTATTTATACTTGCTTGATCTTTTATTGAGCTTTTCACGAGATTATTATGAGTTTTATTACGAGCTTTTTATTGAGATAATATCATGCATGTATTACGGGGCTATTGTGAACTTTATTTTATAATATGAGATTTGAGACACTTGAGCTATCGAGATACTAAACCGTACGGCTGGGCAGGGGTTGGGTCGCTCCCGATTCCCTTTTGAGTCCAGACGACTGCTTTGTGCGGTCTAGGGATTTGGGTACGTGGATTCATCCACACGAGTTGAGTGCCTATTTGAGCTACTTTGTGGGATCTCATATACTTGTTCAGTAGAGAACGTTGAACGTTTTATTATTGAGCTTACATGTTTTTGCTGAGTTTATAATCGTACACTAATCCTTGCATTCTCACCAGCTTTAGCTGACCTGTTTGTGTTGTCGTGTGTATCTCAGGTGACCGGAGCGTTAGTAGGCCTGCTGGACCGAAGTAGGTTTGCTGTTGTTTCCACTCGAGGAGTTGCCCTGTGTAGAGGTAGTTATATTTTGTGGAATGTTTGTATATACTTCAGATAGGTTATGTTATGTTCAGGAATTTCCGTGACTATTGTTGTGTAATTAAAGTTTCAAAATTATTGGGTCTCCACGTATGTGTATTGAGAATAGTGTAGGGATTATTATATTATGTCACGGTTAATGTGTTATTTACGTGCCATTTGAGGTTAATTCGAGGGTGTTACAAGCTTGGTATCAGAGCCTAGGTTTAAGAGATTAAGTATCTAGTGGATGCTTAAGCTTAAACCACGGAGTCTAGATCCTTGGATTGTAATCCGAAGTAGAGTATTAGGTGATAAACGAGTAGTGCGTAGAGTCTTGTAGAGTTAATTCGTGTTATTATTTTATTGTGCAGATTATCATGGACCATCAGGGCAGCGGGCCTCAGGGGGACGACCATAGGGATGATGAGCCAGTGCGTAGGTCTGACTTGTATGCTGTGATAGGCCAGATCTTAGATGAGCGCTTTCCGGTTCAGGGTGCGGGTAGGGGTCGAGGTGCGGTGCCTCCGCCCGAAGGAGACCAGAGTTCCGGGGCTGGTGCTTCTTCTAGCCAGCCATCGCGAGGGTCCTTTAAGGACTTTATGACGGGCTGCCCTTCAGAGTTCTTTGGTGGAGTTGGTGTCTCGAAGGCACTGGATTGGTTGAGAGAGGTTGAGGCTGCTTTTTCGTATAGCGCATGTGGATCGAGAAGAAAGAGTGAGTTATGCCTCCTACCTTCTTTAGGGAGGAGCATTGAGATGGTGGAGTTCAGTTGTCAGCGCTCAGGGAGTCGATGAGGCCTACTTGATGTCTTGGGAGGAGTTAGGACAGAGTTTGAGCTGCAGTATTGTCCGCTGGATGCGAGGAGAGAGCTGGAGCGGGAGTTTATCCATATGCAGCAGCGTCCAGATCCGTTCAGGAGTACATTTATGTCTTTAACTACAGAGCTCAGTTTGCGCCGCATCAGGTAGCTACAGAGGATCGAAAGGTCAATATGTTCATCGAGGGGTTGAGGCCAGATATTCGGGAGTTTGTGGGGATGTTGCGCGTCCCCACATTTGCTTCAGCCATGGAGTATGCCCGCCGTCGAGAGCGGGAAGTTGAGAGGCAGCGGGAGCAGCCGGCTCCAGAGACAACGTGTTGAGACATCGGGACAGGGTCAGAGTTCCGGGACTTCGAGGTTTTATAGAGAGAGCCGTCATGGTGGGTATTCTGAGCAGCAGGGACAAGGTTCAGGGGCTCGGTAGGATCAGGGTCGGAGTGAGGGACAGTCTGGGGTTGGTCAGGGACAGAGTCAGGGCGGGCAGAGACAGCAAGGACAGAGACAGCGAGGTCAGGGCCAGAGGCAGGTTCAGAGCCAGAGTCAGGGGAGTGGTGGTAGAGGATCCAGAGATTCAGGGAGCCGAGTTGACAGTTTAGGTTTTGGGGAGAGAGATTGTCAGTGGTGCCACCACCGCCATGCAGGGCCGTGTGCCCTGAGCACCTTCGATGTTTTCGGTGTGGCCAGTTTGGTCACACTGTTGCTGCATGTACTTCCCAGGAGTCCCTTTGCTTCCGATGTGGGAAGCCAGACCATATGTCTCGGGATTGTCCGAATCCCGGAGCGGAATTTCCAGGATCGAGTTCGAGTGGGGCTGGGCCATCGGGGTCATCATCAGCACCTCGGGGAGGGGGAGCACCGAGGGCTCGTGGCAGGGTCTTTCAGGCTACTGCTGAGGAGGCGCGTGAGTCGCCTGATGTTGTATCTGGTACGTTCATCCTTAACGGACTACGTGCCTTTATTCTATTTAATTCGGGATCTGATCGTTCATATGTATCTGCCTCCTTCTGTGATTATTTTTCTATGCCTTCATCTGAGTTATCTATACCTGTTATTGTTGAGCGTGTTGATGGTAGCACTGTATTAGTGAGCCGTATTTATAGAGATTGTGCATTAGAGATAGACGGTCACCGATTTTCCAGAGACTTGATGCCTATGGAGATTAGCAGTTTCGATGCCATTGTTCGCATGGATTGGCTGACAGCGCGTCAGGCGGATATCTTCTGTTCTAAAAAGATGATTCGTATCCCTATTTCTGAGTCAGAGTCAGCGATAGTGTATGACGAGAAGCGCAGATGGGAGATGAGTATAGTGTCGATGGCGCAGGCGCAGAGGTATGTGGCGGAGGGGTGTACCACGTACTTGGCTTATGTGGTAGACGCGAAGAAGGAGAGAGGGAGGTCAGTGATGTGCCGGTGGTTAGAGATTTCCTTGACGTGTTTCCAGACGAGTTGTCGGGTCTGCCGCCTGACCGGCAGGTTAAATTCATAATCGACCTAGTTCCCGGGGCCGTTCCTATTGCGCGCACGCCGTATCGGTTAGCTCCTACCGAGATGCGCGAGATGATGACGCAACTTCAGGATCTTTTAGATGGTGGGTTTATTGGCCCAGTTCTTCTCCGTGGGGAGCCCCTGTATTATTCGTGAAGAAGAAGGACGGGACGATGCGAATGTGTATAAAATATAGAGAGCTTAATAGGGTAACGGTGAAGAAACGTTATCCCTTGCCGAGGATTGATGATCTCTTTGATGAGCTTCAGGGGGCGAGCTATTTCTCGAAGATTGATCTGCGTTCCGGGTATCATCAGTTGCGGGTCAGAGATGAGGACGTGCCTAAGACTACTTTAAGGACCAGATATGATCATTATGAGTTTCTAGTCATGCCATTTGGGCTGACTAATGCCTGAAAAGCGTTTATGGACCTGATGAATAGGGTCTGCAGGCCGATGCTCGACCGTTTCGTGATTGTGTTCATTGATGACATTCTGATCTACTCGAGGAGTAGCGAGGAGCATGGCCAGCATCTGAGAGAGGTCTTGAGTACTTTGCAGCGAGAGAGGCTATATGCTAAGTTTTCGAAGTGCGAGTTCTGGCTTCGAGAAGTGCAGTTCTTAGGTCACGTGGTGACGAGCGAGGGCGTTAAGGTAGATCCTGCGAAGATTGAGGCTATTATGAGTTGGGGCCAGCCCACATCTGTGTCTGAGGTTCGCAGCTTCTTGGGTTTGGCCGGGTATTATCGGCGGTTTATAGAGAATTTCTCGCGGATCGTAGTGCCTTTGACGATGTTGACGCGACAGTCTGTGCCGTTTGTATGGACTGAGGAGCAGGAGAGTGCCTTCCTAGAGTTGAAGAATCGGTTGTGTAGAGCCCCGATTCTAGTGTTGCCAGAGGATTCTGAGGATTTTGCTGTGTATTGTGATGCTTCTTTTACCGGGTTAGGGTGTGTACTGATGCAGAGAGGAAAGGTGATTGCTTATGCCTCGAGACAGCTTCGGAGTTATGACTTGAGTCGGCCGGTGAATGATTTAGAGTTGGATGCCATAGTCTTTGCTTTGAAGATATGGCGGCATTATCTTTATGGGACGCGCTTCACAGTGTATACCGATCATAAGAGTTTGTTCAGTCAGAAGTAGCTGAACATGAGACAGCGGCGTAGCATGGAGCTCCTGAAGGATTATGATTGTGATATTCAGTACCACCCGGGGAAAGCTAATGTGGTGGCGGACGCTTTGAGCAGGAAATCTTATGAGCAGACGGTTACGTCCAGAGCTTCTCGATTAGAGGTCACGTCGACCTTGATTGATAGTCTGCGGTTAGCTCAAGAGGAGGGTCTGAGAGGCGAGAATGTGCACAGAGAGAGATTAGCTGGTCAGCTAGAGTTACTGACTAGAGATGACCAAGGATTGATGACCCTTCGAGGTCGAGTGTGGGTCCCCAGAGTAGGCAGTTTGAGACAGCTGATTCTAGATGATTCCCATAAGTCTAGATTGTCAATCCATCCGGGCAGCACGAAGATGTACCGAGACGTGCGAGTTCATTACTGGTGGTCAGGGATGAAGAGAGATGTGGGAAAGTATGTGGAGGCGTGTATGACGTGTCTGAGAGTGAAGAGTGAGCATCATAAGCCTCATGGTAGACTTCAACCGTTAGAGATTCCAGAGTGGAAGTGGTATGATATCACCATGGACTTCATAGTGAAACTCCCGCGGACTGTTCGTGGGAATGATATGATCTGGGTTATCTTCGATCGGCTTACGAAGAGCGCTCACTTCTTGGCCGTTCGTGGGACCATTTCGATGGATCAGTTGGCGCGCCTCTACATTAGTGATATTGTTGCGAGACATGGAGTTCCGAGATCTATTACGTCTGACCGAGACAACCGATTTGTGTCGCGATTCTGGCAGAGTTTTCAGAGGGACTTGGGCACCCGAGTTCAGCTGAGTACAACCTATCATCCGCAGACGGGGGTTAGACAGAGCGGACTAATCAGACATTGGAGGATATGCTGCGAGCTTGCGTTATTGATTTCGGGGGTAGCTGGGATCTTCATATGCCGTTTGTTGAGTTTGCGTATTATAACAGCTACCACGCATCTATCGGCATGCCTCCGTTCGAGGCTCTCTATGGGCGTAAGTGTTTGACTTCTGTATGTTGGGGAGAGGTTGGGGAGCGTCCTATCAGCGGGCCAGAGGTACTTTAGGAGACGAGCGACAAGGTCGTTATGATTCAGCAGCGGATTAGGATAGCTCAGAGTCGCCAGAAGAGTTATGCAGATCGTCGGATGTCTGAGTTAGAGTTTCAGGTCGGAGACTCCGTGATGCTGAAAGTCTCACCCTGGAAGGGGATTATCCGGTTTCGGAGGCGGGGTAAGCTGGGTCCGCGTTATATTGGGCCATTTGAGGTTATCGAGAGGATCCGAGATCAGGCGTATCGCCTGAATTTACCACCAGAGTTATGGGGAGTTCATAATGCATTTCATGTTAGTCATCTTCGTAAGTGCTTGGCCCGTGATGATCAGCGAGTACCTTTGTCAGAGATTGAGGTCGATGATAGACTTCAGTATGCCGAGCAGCCTGAGATAGTGACAGATCGCAAGGTGAAGAGGCTACATAATAAAGAGGTGACGTTAGTGTTGGTGCAGTGGAAGCACCATAAGGGTATCAGCGCCACATGGGAGCCAGAGTCAGAGATGCGCAGCCGTTATCCTCACCTCTTTGCTTCAAGCTAGATTCTGAGGACAAAATCTTTATAAGGAGGGAGGACTTGTAACATCCCGTTTTTGGGATAGGTACGTGGAATTATTTCATTGGAATAATTATTTAATTTGGGACCCGGGGATATAAATTTGTATTTTGGGATATTGGGATCGGATATTGGGTGTTGGACCGGGTTTAGTCCAAAATGTATATATAGTTCATTCCTTGCATCCATGACTTCATTTCTAAATTGAGAGCTGAAGTGTATGTGTGTGTTCCTGGACTCCAGAAGTTGTATCAGCAAGGAATCAAGTCCCAAGGGTGATTCAAGCTGCAAGAAATCATCATCATCATCTCTAAGTGGTGCTATCCGAATTTAAGTAAGTTAAGCTCCGAATTTGTGGGTTAGTTTTTGTTGATTGTGAGTAATTGATTAAATTGAGTTTGTGTATGTCTCTGAACAAATTCGAGGTTAATTAATCAAGTTATATTGAGCTGAAATGGGTTAGGGATTGAATCCCCTGGCTGTTAATAAAACAGAGCAATCCTGCTGCTGTTCGTCCGTGAGCGCGGTCGTGATCCCCTGATCGCGGGCCGCGATGTTCTTGAGCGATTGCAGGCGGTTCATCTTAGCCGCGACCGAGATGGTCAGCGCGACTGCGACCGCGATGGCCAGTGCGGCCGCGATGCGGCGGGATCTCGGGTCGGGTTTTGGGTTTCGTGAGTCGTGTGATCGGGTCTTTTGGGATTGCGTGAGTTGTTGGGAATCGTGTATAGAGTCGTTGGGTTGAGATTGTGATATTGAGTTGTGATATTGTGATTTCAGGGTCTCGCGTTGATAAGGTAGGGAAAAGGCAGGGAACCGAGACTTAGTAGTGTGTCTTCAGGGCAGGTGAGTTTGCATGTTTTTCTGAGATACTTGTACGATTATTTATTTATATTTGCATGATCTTTTATTGAGCTTTTCACGAGATTATTATGAGTTTATTATGAGCTTTTTATTGAGATATTATCATGCATGTATTACGGGGTTATTGTGAACTTTATTTTATAATATGAGATTTGAGACACTTGAGCTATCGAGATACTAAACCGTACGACTGGGCAGGGGTTGGGTCGCTCCCGATTCCCTTTTGAGTCCTGACGACTGCTTTGTGCGGTCTAGGGATTTGGGTACGTGGATTCATCCACACGAGTTGAGTGCATATTTGAGCTACTTTGTGGAATCTCATATACTGGTTCAGTAGAGAACGCTGAACGTTTTATTATTGAGCTTACGTGTTTTTGCTGAGTTTATAATCGTACACTAATCCTTGCATTCTCACCAGCTTTAGCTGACCTGTGTGTGTTGTCGTGTGTATCTTAGGTGACCGGAGCGTTAGTAGACCTGCTGGACCGAAGTAGGTTTGCTGTTGTTTCCACTCGAGGAGTTGTTAGCTACCCTGTGTAGAGGTAGTTTTATTTTGTGGAATGTTTGTATATACTTCGGATCTAGGTTATGTTATATTCAGGAATTTCCGTGACTATTGTTGTGTAATCAAAGTTTCAAAATTATTGGGTCTCCACGTATGTGTCTTGGGAATAGTGTAGGGATTATTATATTATGTCACGGTTGATGTGTTATTTACGTGGCATTTGAGGTTAATTCGAGGGTGTTACAGTATGCAATCCAAACACTTTAAACTAATTATTTGCGTTATTGTAACGTACTATATTTGACTTTTGAACGACAATTTAAAAAAAAAAAAAAAACTAAGGTGTTGTTTGATTGATAAAAGGTGTCTTAGAGTTTAATATGGGTGTTAAAAGTTTGTAAAATAATAAATGTTTGATTTTGTATTATTTATTAATTTTATTAGCCAAAGTCATATAAAAATTAAAAAGGAAAAATGAATCTCAAATGTGGAATTATATTATACTATATATCAATCGTCAAACTCGATCTAATAAATAGCTTAAAAAACTTTTAACTATTCATTATATTTTATCACGAATATTAAAATATATTGTAATATGAGTTTGGTATTACATTCTTACACAATATTATAAAATATTAATGATAGATGAGATCATTGGCTAACACGTTCTAAAGATAAAATCTAAGCACTATTAAATTAATGATACGATGTCAAGAACACACTCAATCATCTCATCGATCGTCCGAACGATTTCACTAATCGTTTGGTGCCAATTCCATCTTATTGAACAAAAGGAAAATTAAACAAAAAATCATCAAACTATAAGTTTTTTTTTCGATTAAGTCCCTCAATCAATTTTTTTGTCAGATAAGTCCATTAACTATATAAAAATCACGAATTTGATGTTTTTTTTCAAGAAAAGTTACCGGTGACCTGTTGAGTGGGTTGCAATTGATGATGTGGATTTTTATAAATCTATGATTTTTTTCAATTAAGTCCCCCTACTAAATTATTTTGTTTTATTAATCTCTTAACTAAATTATTTTGTCTTATAAATCCATCAACTGATTTTTTTGCCTCATAAATCCCTTATCTCGATAATACTCATGTTATTTGTTATTTTATCAATTTAAGTGATTGTTTAATTGACACTCACGTCACACATACGTGGATGAAAAAAAAAATCAAAATGATAAATCAAAACGATCATTTTTATTGTTTAAAGTTTAGTCGGGATGAAGTAGTTAAATATATTTAAAAATTATGGTCTAGACAAACATAGGGTCGAATAATCATCATTTATGTATTTATATCAAACCAACTTATGTTATCCGAAATAACGGACTTTTAAAAAAAATTATTACTTTCAAACAACCATCGTTGTTTTGAAAAAATATTATTTTCAAAACAACTTATTTTGGTCTAGACAAACATGACATGCTCTGTCATCGAAATAAACATCGTCGTTTTTAAAAGTTTAAAAAAAATTTCGTTTTATTATTTCGAAAAATTGAAAGTTTTAAGTAGTTAGGGGACTTATCTGGAAAAAAAAATGAAATGGGGACTTAATCGAAAAAAATTATACTTTGATGGTTTTTGCAAATAGGTTTAAGCATGTTAACATGTTATAACAGGTTAACGGACCAATTTAAAAGGTTTAAGCAGTTTGGGGACTTATCAGAAATAAAAAATGAAATGGAGACTTAATCGAAAATTTTTTGAACTTTGATGGTTTTTTGCATAATTTTCCCTTGAACAAAATGATCGATTCCCTCTCAAATGATTTCAATCACAACTATTTCAACCCGATCGAATTGTTCGATTTCAAGCAAGCAACCGCATATCTCAGAGCCGTTTTGCACTTTAATCTGATAACCTGCAACAAAGTTCCTATAAAATATAGATAATTCTATAAAATAATTTAATTTAAGCATTTAATTTATTTTAACACATATCGAAAGAAGGCTGTGCCAAGTGGCGGTCTAGCTAAGTTCCATGTGGAATCTATTTACTCTTTTAATAGAATAGATAGATTTCTTCTTAGAAAAATGAGTATCAGCGACGGATATTGTGACGGATTTTGCGATAAAACTTTAGCGACGGATCAATGACGGATTATCGACAGAATTTAAACAATAGATCAACGACTGTGCCAAGTGGCATTCTAGTTAAGTTCCATGTGGAATCTATTTACTCTTTTAATAGAATAATAAATAGAAATGTTCTTAGAAAAATGAGTATCAGCGACGGATATCGTGACGGATTTTGCGATAAAACTTTAGTGATGGATCAACGACGGATTATCGACAGAATTTAAACAACTAATCAACATCGGATTATCGACAGAATTTAAACAACAGATCAACGACGTATTACCAACAGATTTCCGCAATAGATATGTGACAGTAGCGTAGTGACGGGTTAATGATGGATTACCGACGGATTTAAGCGACGGATTAACAATGTTTTATCGACGGCATTCAGCGATACATTTATCGACGACGTCTGATGGGATGGTAGTGATAATTACAATTCAATTTCAATAATATCAAGATTATTGTATTTCGTATGGAAATTAAAAGTCGACATATATGTTGAAGCTATGAGTTAACCTGTAGTTGGACAGAAAACTATTTTAGTTTAAACCTGTAATCTAACACGGTTTCAAAAGATAAATTACGTTTTTAACAAGACAACAAATTTGCTTCCAGCCTACCAATCGGCTACGAGAATTCTAGTAATTATTGCTTTTGTTTTAATTAAATTGTTAGTTTTGGATTATACAGTTCAGTGTGGTAATCATAATGGATAATTGCGCAAAAAACCATCAACTTGTCAGGTAATTTTGTGATTAAAACCCCAAACAATTTTTCGTTGCATAGAAAACTCCGAACTAACTAAAAATCAGAAAATCAAGGTTTTATCAATGGGTAACCGGTTGAAACCGGTTATTAATTAATCCTATGTCACTACAGACGGAAGAATGTTTTACTAAGCATCGACGTTGATCGATAAAACTGACGAAGTCGAGCTGCAAGCTGCCGTAGAAAATGCTTCAAAGCTTTTGAAAGAATTCAACACAACTGTCTTTGAATACACTATAGCTATTGATTCCAGGCCATTATGTTATCTACTGGGAGATAATGATGAAAGATCGGACAAAATGGCCGAGCAACGAGGTGTTAGATATATCAATGTTGTTTGGCCATGGAGGAATCGTTAAACTCAGTTTATCGACAATATATGCCGAGTTGCTGACAAGTCGATCGGTCCGCTAGAAATTCGTGTGGTTCGAGCTGCAACGTTTGAAGAGTTGATGGACTACGTACGTCATTTCATCAAGAGGTGCTTCCCTTGGTCAATATAAAGCTTCAAGATATTGCGTCAGTTTCAAACCAATCATGGAACTTCTAAATTCAAGAGTCGTATCAGTGCACTTCAGTCCAGCTGCACCATATATATTGGACTTCTGAACGAGAATTTTAGAAGTAAAAAAAAAAAAAAAAACTAGAGTGTTGTTTGATTTATGAAAGTTAAGATATATGATATGAGGGTTTAATAAGGATCTTATGATTTGTAAAATAATAAATGTGTGATTTTAAATTATTAATCAATTTTATTAATCAAATTCATAAAAAAAATTAAAAAGGAAAAAACGAATCTCAAATGTGTAGTTATATTATACTATACAAAGTTATAAACCTATGTATAACATGTGTATAAATTTAAAAAATTAATTTCATTAATATTGTAGGATAATTTTTTAAAATATTTTATTAATATTATAATATAGATATACTTAAATATAAATATAAATTCAAGTTTGAGTTTTATATATATAAGATAAGATTTAGATTTGATTAGATATCATTTATATTGTATTTTATATGGATTAATTATAGATTAAATATATATAATTTACAAATATCGATAGAAGTTGATGCCACGTGACAATAGCAGAGGACGACACATGACAAAATAGTTACTGTGTTAAGTGTATTTACAGATAATGTTTCAAAATGCATTAGTTTCAAACCAATCATGGCAGGGGTAAAGCTAGGATTTCAATTTAAGGGCGGTTATATCTGAACTTCAAATTTATAGGGTTAAATAATGTAACAAAATAAAAAATAAATTTTGAATTTATCAACCTAATTACATCTTAAGTAACGAAAGTTTTATCAAAATCTATCTTTAAAAATTTCTCAATTCATGATCACTAACTTATTTATCATTATTTAACTAGCTAAATAGTACAAACACAAACACAAACTCTATATATTGATACAACCATCATAAATAAACAACATCAAATTAAATTCCAAACATAATTTTATGCATTAAATACGTGAAATTTTGAAAAAATTAAAAAAATTTGATTTGGACACAGTAAATTAGTCTGAGTATGATTAACAAACTATTGTAGAAACCCAAAAGTGGATTTCTTTCTTTTTTTTTTTTTTTTTCTTATTCTATAGACGGCTACAAGATTGGTGCGTCTACATTTATTTTTTTGGATTATCAATACCTAGTAGGAACCATATTATTGACGTTGGTGTAAGATATTTATGACTAGAAAACCCTTATCAAATTGTCATTTTGAAGTTTTGATATGTTAATTTCATTTAGAAAAATGAGCTCACTTATTTGACTACGGTAAATTATTTTAAGTCGAGGATTACTGTCTACTTACATTTAAACAAATAAGGGTTAAATTTAATAAATAATGAAATATTATTGGAACAGTTAAGGGTGGTTGAGCACCATCTAGCCCCCTACTATCTCGGCCCCTGAACCATGGAACTTTTAAATTCCAGAGTCGTATCAATGTACTTCATGTCCAACTGCATCATGCTGGACTTTTGAACGACAATTTGGAAAAAACTATGGTGTTGTTTGATTATATAAGGTGATCTTAATATATGACAAGAGAGTTAAATAAGGATGTTATGGTTTGTAAAATAAAAAATGTTTGATTTTGTATTTTTAATCGATTTTATTAACCAAAATCATATAAAAAATTAAAAAGGAAAAACGAATCTCAAATATGGGATTATATTATACTATATTTTAATGGGAGAATTTAATATATACCCCTCCAAGACTTCATAATATCATATATACCCAACCTAAAATTTTAATATCATATATATCCCTCCTAAACATCATAATATCATATATACTCAATTTTAATCATTAATCTCACATAAATCTCTTTTAAACATCATTAATATCATATATACCCAAATTCATTAATTTAAATATTTTAAAAACATTTAAAACTCATAATTAATATTGCTTATTAATTAATGACCATTATACTCTTACTCATTTCTTCTTTCAACTAAATTTCAAAATATCATATTTATCTAACTTAAATTAAAATATCATATCCCTTTTAATAATTTTATATAATTTATTTTTGTAAACTTTACTAAATAAATACTTCAAACTAAAACAAATTTACATTAAAAAAAATTTGTATTATGTTTTAGCTCGTTTGTAATTAAATTGTATCTTCTTATTTGGTTTTTTCCTACAGTAATATATATACAATTAACTGATTACATTTTATGTTCTTTTTTTTCTTTTTCTTTTCGAACTTTATAGTTGCATTGTTTGTTTTTTTTTAAGTTTCGTCTATATTTTTTTGTTTCTAAGACATTAGTTTCCAAAAAAAATTTCAAGTATGCATTCGTTTTATAACTATTGTTTATTTAGTTTATTTTTTTTAATTTTTATATTTAGTCTACTATCTGAGTTATAACAGTTACATGATGTAATTAGTTCTGTATATTTTGTGTTAACTACAATATTATATATATAATCCTATATATTTAAAGTCCAGTTTTTTAATAATTTGTTTAATAATTAGTAACTAGAAAATATTTAAATATTAAATGCTTTTTTAAAATATAAACTTAGGATTTAATTCGTTCGGATTAAAGGTTTGTTTAAAAAAAACTGAACTTTTTACTAATGAAAATAATCATATATTTTATAATAAGAAATTAATTTACTAGTAATATACAAATTTCATCCGCTAAATTTAATGTTAAAAATTTTCTACTTACTAATTATTAAACAAATTATTATAAAACTGGACTCTAAATATACAGGATTTTATATATATATATATATATATATATATATATATATATATATATATATATATATATATATATATATATAATCTTATCGTTAACGCAAAATATACACAACTAATTACATCGGATAACAAGTTATAACTCATATGCTAGGTTAAATATAAAAATTAAAATAAGTAAACTAAATAAACAATAGTTATAAAACGAATACAAACTTGAAAATTTTTTGAAACTAATGTATTAGAAAACAAAAAATATATACTATATTTTTATTTAAAAAAAAACAAAACGCGATACAACTATAAAATTCTAAAAGAAAAAGAAAGAAAGAATATAATATGTAATCAGTTAATTGTATATAGATTACTGTAGAAAAAATACAAATAAGAAAAATATAATAAGACGATACGATTTGATTACAAACGAACAAAAACATGATACAATTTTTTTTATTTTTAAATTTAATTTGTTTTAGTTTGAAGAATTTATTTAGTAAAGTTTACAAAAATAAATTATATAAAATTATTAAAAGAGATATGATATTTAAATTTAAGTTTAATAAATGTGATATTTTGAAGTTTAGTTGAAAGAAGAAATGAGTAAGGGTATAATGGTCATTAATTGATATGGAATATTAATTATGAGTTTTAGATGTTATAAAAATAATTAAAAAAAAGTAAACTAAATAAACAATAGTTATAAAACGAATGCAAACTTGAAAATTTTTTGAAACTAATGTATTATAATACAAAAAATATATACTAAATTAAAAAAAAAAAAAAACAAAATGCAGTACAACTATAAAATTCTAAAAGAAAAAGAAAGAAAGAATATGATATGTAGTCAGTTAATTGTATATAGATTACTGTAGAAAAAAACCAAATAAGAAAATATAATAAGACGGTACGATTTGATTACAAACGGACAAAAACATGATACAATTTGTTTATTTTTATTTTTAAAGTTAATTTGTTTAGTTTGAAGAATTTCTTTAGTAAAGTTTACAAAAATAAATTATATAAAATTATTAAAAGGGATGTGATAATTAAATTTAATTAGATAAATATGATATTTTGAAGTTTAGTTGAAAGAAGAAATGAGTAAGAGTATAATGGTCATTAATTAATAAGGAATATTAACTATGAGTTTTAAATGTTATAAAAATATGAGTTAATTACAAAAATGGTCCCTGTGGTTTGTATCAAATTTTGAATTTGGTCCTTGAACTTTTAATTTTGCAAAATTGGTCATTATCATTAAAGTTTACTTTCAAGATTGGTCCCTTATCCATTAACTTTTATTAAAATACCCATTTTGCCCTTGTTTATATTTATACATTTGAGCATTTTAGTTACAAATTATTAACAACTCTTTTCTAATAAAACAAATAGATATAAAAATATGATAAAAGTATTAATGTTATTAATCAATTAGATACAAAAAACAAATACAATAACACATTTCGAATAATTTTAACTTCGTTTCGCATAATTTTATACTTTGTATTTTCTATGGTATAATATACCATTTTTTTGAACAAAAACATCTCGAATTAAATTGGTTCATCATTTTCCGTTTCGTTAAATTGGAAATCGGAATTGTTAGTCATTTTTATGTTAAAAACATTAAAAATTAGATTGTTTGTTTATTACGTTTGGTTAAATTAAAAATCGAAATGATTGTTCTTTTTTCCATCGAAAACACTTCAAATTAATTTGATTGGTTTTTTTCCATTTAGTTACTCATTTCGCTCAAAAAAATTGAAATGGTTCATCCTTTTTTAATTTTAAAAGTTTTTGTTTGGAAAAAATGACAAACCATTTCGGTCGTCAATTTAACTAAATGGAAAAAACAACCACTTAATCTAGTTTTAATGTTTTTTTTATCAATTAAAACAATTAAAGATTTCGATTTCTAATTTAACCAAACGAAAAAAGGGCCAACCATTTTAGTTTTAAATATTTTCGATCGCAAAAAACGACGAACCATTTTGATCTTAAATTTAACCGTTCAAAATAACGCCAACTGATTTAATTTTAAATGTTTTCGCTCCGAAAAAATATGAACTCCGATTTTTAATTTAACCAAATGGAGAAAACAATCAATCAATCTATAAAATTTTCCAATTCAAAAATGACGAATTGATTAAAATTTGAAAATAATTACGCAAACGGAGAAAACAATCAATTAATAAAACTTAGATTTTCAATTTAACCGAATATATATAATTACACAAACCAAATAAAAACTTATTCTTCGGAACAAAAAACAAACAATAAAATTGCAAAAGCTTTTTAAACTTATAAAATCGATTAAAAATTGAAAATTTATTATAATATAAACATAATGACGCAAATCGATTTATATATACATACATACATATATATATATATATATATATATATATATATATATATATATATATATATATATATATATATATATATATATATATATATATATATATATATATAACATAAAAAACTAAAACTAAAAATAATAAAAAAAGGGAAAAAATTGTTGTATTTGTTTCCAATTAATTAATAGTATTTTTTTATTATTATTATTTTTATATCTAATTGTTTTATCAAAGTAAAGAGTTGGTAATGATTTGTAATTAAAAGAGTTAAAAGTGTAAATATAAACAAGGGCAAAATGGGCATTTCAATAAAAAAATTGATGGATAATGGACTAATTTGAAAGTAAACCTTGATAATAATGATCGATTTTGCAAAATTGAAAGTTCATGGACCAAATCCAAAATTTGATACAAACCACAAGGATCATTTTTGTAATTAACTCTAAAAATAATTAAATTAATGAATTTGGGTATATGATATTAGTGATGTTTATGAGGATATATATAATATTAATAATTAAAATTGTGTATATATGATATTATAATGTTTAGGAGAGTTATATATGATATTAAAATTTTAGGTTGGGTATATATGAATTATGATATCATGAAGTTTTGAAAGAGTATATATCAAATTCTTCCAATTTTAATCGTCAAACTCTAATAAATAGCTTAGAAAACTTAACTATTCATTTTATATTATCACGATTTATCAAAATCTCTTATAATAAAATATCAATGACAAATGGGATCCTTCTCATTGTTTCGTGCTCCGGCTCAAACTAGAAAAATCATTGAGAAGGAAGGTTTTTTGGTGTGAGGTTGGGGAGGGTAGTACTTTCTATTGGGTTAAAGGGGGCTCGGTGTTCGGGTCTTTTCATGGTTGAATATTGGTTACGAACCAGATTATTAACTTATGAACGAGATTATTAACTTATTACCTTACAATAACGCAAATAATTGGTTTAAAATGTTTGGATTGCATACGTTAATAAGTTATTATTTGCATTTAGAGTTAATCCTACCACATTTTTTCATAAGTTAAAAAATGTAGCTTAGTTGCTTAATAAGTGATTATTTGATTCTTTTACAAGTTAAAACGCAAATCCAAACACTTTAAAAACTGATTATTTGATAATTACGATAGCAAACAGCAAAAGCTAAACCAAACGCTACATTTTCTGCAGCACTTTTTGTAACAACTATTATCAGTCTGATTATTAGTTTCGAAAACGCCACAGTACTTTTTCAAACACAAATACAAACACCCTCTAAATTAAAGTCTCTTAGGCGGAAGTGGTGGTGGAAGTTTAAGATTTTTTTGAAAAGGCAATAGAATTTATAATAAAATTAAAAAATCTCAATCTCTCCTCACTTGTAGTAGTCGACAACCACAAATGATAACAATATTTTCGTTTTGGGTTTATATATAATATTACTCTCCTTATCCTTATGTTATTGATTTCAAACTTTATGTTATATTACTATTTCAAACTTTATTAACTTATATATATATTTATATCATTTAATAATTTTTTTTAACTACTTAACCGAACACATTTATACAAATAAAAGTTTCAACTTCAACTTAAGCTCCAGCTATTGAGAGAATTTCATATATGTCCCTCTAAAACTGCATAATATCACATATACCCAAGCCAAAAAAAGAATTTCATATATATCCTTCTAAAACTTTATAATATCATATTTACCCAATTTAAAACTTTAATATCATATACACCCTTTCAAACTTTTAAATATATCAAATATATCCAAATTATTTATTTTTTCTTTTTTATTACTTTAAAACTCATAATAAATATTCATTAATAAAGAAATGACCAATCTACCCTTTTTATTTTTTAAACTTCATAATATTATATTTACCCAATTGAAAACTTTAATATCATATATACCCTTTTAAACTCTTAAATATATCAAATATATCCAAATTATTTATTTATAATCTTTTATTACTTTAAGATATCAAATATTTTATTTCTTGACGAAATTCGGCGATTCAAATTTCATTTGTTCGTTAAGTTGAAGCCTACCACGAGCACATGGACCTGTAAAATCAAGGGATTTAAAAGTTAATTACCTTGATTAAGTCTTCAATTCTTGTAGGCTTCGACTTAACGAACAAATTGAAATTTGAATCACCGAATTCCGTCAAGAAATAAAATATTTGATATCTTAAAGTAATAAAATATCATATATAAATAATTTGGATATATATGATATATGTAAAATTTTAAAAGGGTATATATGATATTAAAGTTTTCAATTGGGTAAATATAATATTATGAAGTTTAAGAAATAAAAAGGATAGATTGGTCATTTCTTTATTAATGAATATTTATTATGAGTTTTAAAGTAATAAAAAAGAATAAATAAATAATTTGGATATATTTGATATATTTAAAAGTTTGAAAGGGTATATATGATATTAAAGTTTTAAATTGGGTAAATATGATATTATGAAGTTTTAGAAGGATATATATGAAATTCTTTTTTTGGCTTGGGTATATATGATATTATGCAGTTTTAGAGGGACATATATGAAATTCTCCCCCAGCTATTTATCAACTAGAGCTAGTAGACATGGCAATGGGGCGGGGCGGGATCTCAGTTCTCATCCCCATCCCCGCTTCTTAATACTCTCCCCCATTCCCGGCCCCATCCCCGTCAGCTAGAGCTAGTAGACATGGCAATCGGGTTTTCAATTTCTTAAAAAATTATTAAGTTTAAACTATAAATACTAATTTAGTAGAAAATATATATATAAATAAACTTTAAACAAATCAATCCAAACATATTTGAGTTATTTACATTTATAATTTATAATTTTAACAAAACTAAAACAAAAAAATGTATGTAAAAGATTTATAAAATCAATAAAATGAAACAAACAATAGTATTTTAAACCATAAAAAGTCATACACAATGATATTTAATGTATTATATAAAATGTAATGAATAATTTACATTGTAAAGTTATATATATATATATATATATATAATAATCTATATTAAAAACATAAAATAAAACCGGGGTCGGGGATTAAAGTCTCTCCCATCCCCGCCCCATCCCCATTATTTTAAATCGGGGATTCCCCGTCCCCGGTCAACTCGAGGATTTCCCGGTCAAATCGGGGTCGAGGTACGGGTTCCCCGTCGGGGATGAGTTTTTTTGCCCAGCCTAAGAGCTAGTTTTAACAAACAGCCCATTATACAAACTAATAAGAACGTTAAAATCTAAATTCAATGGAAATTAAGAGACCAACGAAACGAATTTATATAATTGCCCGTGAATTCATACAATCAACTAACAAGAAATTCAAGATTACAAACTACATAACTCCCACCTATAACAACAAAAATCAAAAACTCAGTCAAATTTATTCGCATTTTCCTCCAAATTCATCTGAACTTTCAATCGAGTTTCACTGAAGAGAACAAGTAGTGCACAAACCAGAACGAAGAAAGGAACCCAACGGTGCCAGTCGCAAGCATAATGGCAAGAACCATGAACAACGAGTAACCCAAGTACAGTGTAGCTGAAACAGGTCCACTTAAGCTCTTGAGGTCAAAAACGAGATAGTTTATCGAGTATAAGAAGATGTATAACGCAACAGAACCAGAAGCGAAAAACGACTTCCACCACCACTTCCAGTCCTCGACACAAAGATGCATGTAGGTTAAGACTAATGACACCTCAGCACAAACGACCACGAGAAGGATCAAAACGATGAATAGAAACCCAAACACGTAGTACACACGGCCCATCCATATGCTAGACATTATGAAGAAAAGCTCGATGAAAAGGGTACCAAACGGGAGAGTTCCAGCTCCAAGAACCAAGAGCCAAGATGGGTACTTTTGAGCAGGGATTTCACGGGGAATCTGATTGGTTCTAACAGGGTACTCGATATGTGGTGCCTTTGCACCGAAGTAACCACCAACAAGGGTTAGAGGTACAGATATGCAAAACCATAACAAAATGAGAATGACGAATAATGAAAAGGGAATAGCTCCAGTGCTGTGAGAACCCCATAAGAGGAAATTCAATGTGAACAGGATCAAGAATGCAATCCCAGGGAAAAAGCAAGCAACTTTCCAACAAACCGACGCCCATCCCTTGTGATCGCCACAGAAAATCGTTCTCCACATACGCACAGCAACATAACCAGCCAAGATTCCGAGAATCATGTAAAAGAATAGCATACCTGTGAGCAGAGTCCCTCGGGAAGCAGGAGACATGAACCCAAGTGCAGCAAACAAGATTGTGACGACCGCCATTCCAAGAATCTGAATTCCATCTCCAACCATCACACATAAAAGTGCCGGATAACTGGGAACACGAAAGACATCGCTCACGACAAGCTTCCATCCCGACAACTCTTCGTTCATCTGTGCTTGAGCCTCCTTGTCTAGCTCCTCGTAATGAGTCAAATCCCGCCTCACCGTCCTCAAGAATATCACGAGCACTATACCAGCTAAGAAAGTGATAACCATAAGCGAATTCAGGATCGAAAACCAGTGAACTTTTGCTCCTTCCATTTTCAAATATGCATCCCATCTTGACGGCCATTTGATATCGCTCTCAACGAACTCAACCTCATAAGTAAACGCTACCGGCGCATTTTCCTTTATCCCCATAGTCACAGTGTTAGTCTCACATGCAATGTTAGACGGGTACTTACCGTACATTTTCAAATTCTTCAATGACTCAGCATTGTGTTGGAAGCTACACGGTATAACCTCAAATCCAACAACCATATAACCAGGAATATCAGCTTCCGGTTTCCCAACCGAAGGGATCACTTCAGCAGCGTCTCCAGTGCCCATAACATTCGCTACATTTGCCTCTTCGTACTTATGAACAAGAACCTTAAACTTCAAATGATTAAACACATAATACACATCTTGAACCTTGATCCCAAGCGGATACCCGGTCCATCTCACCAAAAAATTATCCCTCTTTGTATACCGAATTGCAGGCAAATTATCAAGGATCACATTAACCTGATACATCTCATCGATTCTACTCGTTAACAACTTAAACTCTTCGCTTGATAAAGGCTTCGTTTGACAAAGAAAGATCTCGGTTTCATTAGTATGCATCTTGAACTTATATGGGGAATTTTCGATTCTATCTCCCATTAAAAGCTCACCAAGATTCTCAGCACTATCTTTAACACCTTCAGGGGGCTTACAGAAGGGTAAACTGTAGTAACTATAAGGGATTTCAGTTTCAATTGAAGTCAAAGAGTTGACTTTGACAGACAATTGATCACCTGCAAGATATTTGTGAGGGTAACTACCAGGGAGGTAATATCCATAACCTAATTGAGAGATCAAGCAGATCAACAAACTCCAGATCTTGACTTTTTCAAAAATTTCCATTTTCATCAGATCTGAAAAACCCTAATTCGCAGAAGGCAACAATCAGTACAATTACAATGTGGGTTACAACAGTTGATCAAAATTAGTCATGAATCACTATAGGGATCAATGAAAACATCGTAAATGGTAATTGAATACGCATAAAGAAACAAATTAAGGTGAAAAATTGATAGAATGCAATTGAACTGACCTTATAATGTGAGATTATGAAGGAAGAGAATTGAATTGAGGGAAGAAGAGTCGGCTCCCCCCCTTTGAAGGTGCGAGGGATTTTGGCAGTGATTTGTGGGGTGAGTTGTAGACGACGATTTATGGTGAAATTTCGTCGGTGATCTTGTAGAAAATATTGGGTGAAGTGTCAATTAAATTGCTTGAGAAACGTGAATTTTGTGATGTGGATTGTTTAACACACTATTGAAAAGCAAAGTGGAATGGACTTAAATTTATATTTATACTAATTAAAAAACAAGTAATTATTTAATCATTTTTTATGTTATTTCATATTTCTAAATTTTTTATTTTGTCAGTTATGTTTTACCGGTTAATCCGGTAGCCAGTAAAAAATATAAACTTCTGAATAAGACAACATAGTTTTCGGATTTAAACAATTGGAAAAAAATTAAAAATTTAATTGAGAAAATAAGAAAAGTTGATTGAATTTTTTCAATATTAACTACATTTAATAATTTAACTCTCTGTGTATCGTGTTTAGGCGACGACAAAAAAGAACGTCAGAAGCAAATGGTACGTCGAGGTGCTGATCATGAGAAAATAATTAATTAAATCTGGTAAGCATGATGATCAAGTACTTCATTAAGAGTTTTGTGTACAAATGATGAGCATCCGGTGCATAAATTTTTTGTTATTCAACAATTTCATGTACTGTATAGATCTTGTCTATATGATGAAGAAAAAAAAAACAGGTTCCATTTACTTTCATAATGGATCATTTTACCGTACAAGCAGATATCGATTACGTTGTGATGCATCTCTATTTGTGGCTTTTAGGAGTCGACAAGGAACTAACTAATGTACAGTTAACAGTACGTCTTAGATTCGAGATTGTCAAAGAGCAAAACTTTCGATGAATCAACTAATCAAGACAAAAAGGAAACATAAAGAAGAAAAACATACACTTATTATGATACATAGCTTGTGTCGTTCATCGCTCCTGCAGTGAGTTGATATTTGAAGAAATGGTCAATGAATCGAAACCGAGAGACCAAACTGTTTGTTGATTGAGTTATGTCGCTTAAAATTATCTAAACATTATCACTTGATAAACAAGTGTAATTGTTATTGTTTGAGCTTGAATGTCGTACTCTATTGATTAGTTGATTGTTATTTAAAACTCATTGATTAGAGTATTTACATTCGTATTTAACTCATATGATCAGTTGGCAATGTTTTGGTAAATGGATAAAAATAGTGTCATAAAATAGCTATCAAAATGAAAGTTAATTCCCAAAATGGACCTATACACAAAATGTTTAATTACCAAAATAAATGTATTACAAAAGATTTTAATCACCAAATACCTAAAACAAATCAGAAAAACTACAATACTTAAAAAGGACCAAACCTAGAAATACGTAGCTATTTTATGACATTATCCCAAATAGATAACCTCTTGTTATTCAACAATTGTATGAGCTTTGCTTTCAAGAAACATTCCAAAATTTTAATTTTATGGAATTTGCAAGAAAGCCAACAATTATTCAAATTAGATCTCACATTATCTCGCAATACAATTTCTCAAATTTCAAACTTCAAGATTGTGTTTGATAGAAAGATTCGACAGAAAGGAAATCAAGACAAATTATTAGTTAAAAAATTCGAATATATCAATTCTCTATAAATTCTCAAATGGTATCAATACACAGCTTAAAATTCAATTCTCTCGTTTCTTTAGTAATGATAGAGAATTAAATTGCTAAAATTAACAAAAGAGAAATACAACAATCATAGGGGCAAGGGGTATAACAACCCCTTCCAAAATCGCCATTTTTGGACACGTCAGCACTACATCAGTTTTTCTCCCTCCACCATTTTCATTCTAAAACTTTGTAAATACTCATCATTCTCAATTTTTTATCACAGTACTCATTTACCCCACATTAGTTTAGAGAGAGAGAAAAAAAGGTACAGAGAGAGAGAAGCCGAGCGGGGGTCGGAGGCTGATGTGGGGAAGACATAGCGGGGCCGCCGGTGGGGGGGGGGGGGGTGTGTGTGTTCCCGCCGGGGTGGCTGAGGTGGCCAAGCCACCAACCCAACGGCTCCGGCACACCCTTTGCTCTAAGGTTATTATATTTTCAAGTTTATGGTCTAAAAGACTAGAGATTGTATCTTTATTTATTGTCTCTTAAATTCTCACTACCAAACACAACCTAAATTTTTAAAAGAACTATTTCCGAAATATAATAATTTATTTATTTACTATTCGAGTTTTTTACAAAGTACACATTAAATCTTTTATAACATACAAATGGATGCTAGTGAGCCTCATCCGCATGCACGGTTATAATATCGATCATGCTGCCTTTGGAGACGTTCACAGAACACCTTTCTGAGTCTAGTAGCATCCATGCCGCGGAGGACATATTAAAATTTAACTAGCTATGACATCAGTCATGAATTTTGTGAGTTCTCTGAACCAGTACTTTGGGTGGGGTGGGGCGGGGCGGGGCGGGGCAGGGGGTTGGTTGGTTACTGTGTACAATTATAAATGATTCATATGACACAGAACTAACCATTGGCACCCAAGCCTCTAGATTTAGGAAGCCTGCTACCTACAAGAGGGTCGACGATGCCTTGTGAGTCTCTTCCAAGACCCCTCCCTTCAACGTACCCCATCTTCGCCATCATTTTTGACCCAAATCCTTTTGTATGCTTTTCAAACGATCTGAACTCTGAACTTCCTGATTTTCCACTACTCTCACCACCCCTAGAACTTTGACTCATAGACCTGTTAGACCTTTGGGGTGGGGTTCCGTCTGAAGGCTCTGTTTCAGATGCCTTTGCACCTAATCCGAGTGATTTTGGTCGTTGGATCACTTGAATGGGCTCTGCTATTCCTTTACCATCCTTACCCAGTCCACCTCCATCGACATACCCCATTTTTGCCATCATTCTTGAACCAAACCCTGTTGTGTGCATCTCAAAAGCACCATAACTCGATGAGCAGACAGTTTGGTCTCTCGGTTTTGATTCATCGACCATGACAGTGGTTGGCATTGGTTCAGATGGCATGTTACCGCAGGAGATAAATGACACAGGCTGTGCAGCATAAGTGCCTGTCCTGTCTTTATCTCCTCTTGTTGTCTTACTTGATTCACGGGCAGTCTTGCTCTTTGACAATCTCAAATCCAATGGGCTCAAACCAGTGGTTCCTTTTGATGCCTTCTTACTTCTGTTTAGACCCATCTTGCCTGAGGGGGTATCGTTAACTGTAAAATCAGTTTGTTCCTTGATGACTCCTAAAATCTGCAAATAGAGATGCACAACCAATATTGGAATCTACTCGTGTGCAATATTATCCATTATGCAAGTAAATGGGACCCGTTATTTTTCTTCATCATATGAACAAGATCCATATTATGAAAATATAGACCAACAAAACAAATTGAACCTGATATTACTTGCCTTGTCAAGGCGAATTCTGTCATTGGATGATGGCATACCCGTGTGTTCAGTTTGCATCACTGTTACAAACCTGATGAAATGTAAATCTTGTAAACAGATTCGAAATTTGAGCACTATTAAACAAAGCTCTTAAATATTCTACAGTGTTCAAAACGACATATTAGGGCCCAGATTCTAGAAGCATAAGGGTAGCAAATAACAAAATGGCAGATCTTAAAGTTTTAACCATTAGAGATTAAAGAAAGAAAAGGAGATAACACGAACATGTATTACCTTCTCTTGCCGGAACCTTGACTGACACTCCGCAAGCGATATATTGATGCTAACCTTTGGACCTGTAGTAGCTCAGAATGAAATCTAGTTGGTGCAAAAAAATTTCAGTTATCTTCACTTTTGCACTAGTAAAAAGGATAATGTGTCATCTTTGTTTTACATCTTTTACTTTTCTTCAATAGTTGGGGACAAGGTTGTTGCTGATTATTCATACCTGTGAACAATCACGAGAGTGCATAAGTTGGAAAGACATAATATCGCCTCCATTCTGCACCATCTGCTCTAATTTCTGCATTTAAGAACCCAATAAATGTTATATGCATTTAATAAAGTGAATGAATATGGGAGGGACAAGAGTAATTCATAAAGCTCTGTTGTTAAAAACGTCAGCCCCTCGGCAGCTGATCAAATACATTATCTCATTATACAGCAACTGCATGGATAGTTTTTATATACTCATGCATCAGATACTCATCACTTGTATACATAAAGTCATAAACTATATGTAATGTGAATCTAGAAGAAGAAATCTCAACAACTCTTACTAAGGAACTTGATATCATGCTTACCAAATTTATTTTCTCAAGATCAACACCTCGTTGTACCATTCGCTCCCTACGCTTCAAAGCAATCGTATCTTGACGTTGTTTCTTCTTCTCGCCTGAAATATTACACAGAAGGGTACATATAACATATATAATTCAAGGCAAAAGGGTTAAAATGCCAGGTGTCGGTTAAATAACATTCTGTAACATGTGCAACTGCTTAAGAAGTTAAGAACACCTCATACATAAAAGTAGAAGGCAACAAGTTAAGAGTAAATCATTTATATAGAAAATTTGGAAAAGATATACCATTAAGTTTAGAGTGTTCTTGTGTTAGCCTAATTTTAACATTATCACAAAACTTTTAAGTTAACGATACTGAGGACAACACGTAAAGTTGCATATATAACTATGATTTTTTTACCTGGAAGTCTCCTGGGACGGTTACTTTTTTCGGCTTTTGACGGCCAAGACTCAGGGAGCTTTGCAGCATGCTTCTTCTTTTGTACATAATGAATTCGGGGATCTTTTACAAGCATAAGATCATCTATAGCAGACCAATCATCTGTACCACTAATTTTGATGGATTTTGCCTTACTTTTCTTCATTGAACGAGGTTTCTGCATGCCATACTCCCTTGATGCATCCTGAAGTGCAATCCCTCCTAACCTCTTTACAGTAAAATTAATATCAACACTGTAATTATTACTCCCACCAATTCCTTCAAAATAATCTTTTGCAATTTCATCATCTAGGTCAGGATTAGTACATGAGCCATCACTATCGGATGAGTTGGAAGAAACTTCAGACTCTGAAGAGTCTAAGCTTTCTTCATCATCCTCATCACCCTCTTCATCATCCTCGTCGGATATATCATGGGTGTACAGTTTCATGCCTCCAATTGACAAAAACCCTGAATTTTTCTCTGGAGACAACAAGGTATCACCATCTGAAGCATTGCCATCCACTATATCAGTTTCAATTTCCTCGGAGGATGATGTATGAGAATTGAAACTTTCTTTCTTTTGTATAACTGGAGATACTTTACATGGATCATCTTCATCTTGAACACTAAATCCTAATCCTCTGTGAAAAGTATCATCTGCTTCAGAACTTGTGCCATAGTTGTAGGCATATTTGACAGTTTCAGATTTCATGACTGGTGTTTGGTCAACATATGTAATGATTTTGGATTCCTTGGTATTGATGAATACAGCAGGGTCAGACTCATCCAACTTGCTATGTCCATCACCACCTCCATCTGTATGAGGATCAATCTGAAATGTTGACGAGGTCAAATCAATCAAATATCAGGAGGAGCTAAGCTATCATTCCATGCTCAGTCAAAAAATGACAAATTCAAAAAAAGGCTATTAAATTCTTCGAAGAAACTGAAGTTTAGAACAAATAATGAGAAAATAAAAGTGTTGTTCAGATGAGTGCTCTTACTTTGTTACTCTAGAAGCTTTCATTTACCATCAGAACTTTACCTAAAAATTCTTTCATATTTCTTAACATTTTTCACATTTGCAGAAGCCATCCTTGTGAGGAAGAAACGTGATGATAGCAAGCCCTAAAAGGTAAAATGCTTATGACCAAAAGTACACTTAATGTGAAACAGAACTGGTTTTTGCAACCATGCAAACAATTTACCAAATAATCCATGGGAATACCTAGGGGTGATCATTACCAAGTGCACCAATCATTACAAATGAAATTGTCTGATCCTTAATCCAATAATCAACACTTCATTCCCTTCCAAATGATTTAGTATGCCGCAGCTCGCCGAGATAGGAATTTAGCACTTGCATTTTAGAACAAGACATTGTAGATGAACAAAACAATATGTGAAGGGATCCTGCTTTTAATTTCAAGAATCAAGCTTCTCATCAAATTCCCAATTCAAAATCTCACTAAAAGAAACCATATCAACCTCTTCATTCTATAGTCTCATATAACCTTACTCCCTCAGTTGCATTAACATACCAACCTCTTCATTCTATGATCTCGTATAACCTTACTCCCTCGGTTCCATTAAGAGAGAAACACTTTGATTCTCATGTCAAATTACTGTCAATAATCAATATTGATTCGAATTTGGTTTATTATGATATACCGTTGGTTTTAAAAGGCGCGCCCGCACGAGGTGTATTGATTCAAAAAGTGTCCTGGAGCCTGAGGCGCAAGGCGAGTCGCACGCATCACGTACGCGAGGCGAACACTTCTAAATTATTTTAATATCATTTTCATACAAACAAACACATTAAAACTATATTTAACAACTAAAAATCCAAAAAAAAACTAACATATATTGTGTCAAAGCAGTCTCCTAGTTGCGAATCCATGCACTAAAATCCATGATTGTGTCAAACTAGTCGAGATGTACAAAAAGCGACCTGGGTATCGCCTCTCGCTTCCATGTGTTGCCACATAATGCTATCGCCACCATGCACCTTCTGTCATTGCATCGCCTCAGAGCCAGAATGTGATAGCACCATCACACCATCGTCTGGCTGCACCCATCACCCAGGCGTGCCTGATGCACGCTTTTTTAAACCAATAATATACCTCAATAAACTGAAAGTGGATTTAGAAAACATTGAAGGGACATTTTATGATGAAGATCAAACATTTTTTTTATTAAGTTATTTACCTAAAATTTACTCCACCTTTAAGGATACTCTTATTTATGGAAGGGAATCTCAACTCTTGAATGATTATGTGTATAAGCAGAAGCATAGGAATGATTCTGAGTATAAAAAGAAAGCAAGATATAAGCAATTTAAGAAAGGGAGATCACAGTCATGGTCAAGTCAAAGCTCAAAGTGAAATCAGAACTTGGTCTAAAAGGCGTGAGGCGCACCAATGCGAAACGTGTCTTGGAGCATGAGGCACGAGGAGCACATCATGTACACAAGGCACATGTTTAAGGCTTTAAGCAACTTGCTTTTAAAATATTTTGATATCATATTTCATACAAAATAACACATTAAGACTGCATTCAACAACTAAAAATCTAAAACACCAACATATACCAAAGAAGCAAATAACACAAATAAAAAAAATCTACCACAAGTCTCATATTGCAATCTATATTACTACGAAACAAATAACACAAGTCTGTGTAACCTACTAATCTAACATATCATAGAAATAACACAAGTTTCTCTACTCAAGCTAGAAAACAAAGAAGTCACCGAGTGCAACAAGAGAGATTAGGGTTTTGATCGGGTGAGGATGCAATGTAGAATAGTTGTTTTAAAGGCCTATTTTCTTTTTTAGGCTGGAACTAATGAAAATGCACAGGAGGCTGAGTCTTGTCATCACAACGGGGCTAGGATGCGCAAAGCCTTGCAAGCGCGCTTTTTAAGACACAATCAGAAATGTTATCATTATCATAAATAATGTCGCAATTGAATAATGTGCCTTGAAAAACTGAAGGAGAATCACGAAATGCAAAAGTATCTGTAGCAAAAAGATGGGTATGAACCTGAAGATGCCAAAAAAAAGTCCAGTTTTTAGATTTAAATCATGAGAATGGTGGATAAGTCTTGTGGATGATGATGACAGGCCTTGCAAGATAGCAATAATCAGTTCAACGAAATCTAGGCTTCATAAGAGTTTCGAGAAGGTCCAAACAAATGTAAGGCATATTCATGTATTAAAAAGATATTTATCATCTTTGGGAACATTTGAAGAATTGGGTTTCTCAATTTAAATGCTACAAGGTGTACTAAAATTACTTGAGGGGTATTTATTTTCCATAAAGGAAGTTAGAAAAAATGGTATTTACTCTTTAATAGGTGCAACATTACTTCTATCAATGATATGTTATGGCATAAAAGGCTAGGCAACGTAAGCTATACAGGGTTAAATCAAGGCCTTATCATAAAAAGAAAAGTTACTTGAAATGGAGTTTTGCAATAATCACTAATATTTTGAGAATTTTAGGTCTTGCTTACATTCATGCGCATCTTTCAGGTCCATCTAAAACACAATCACATCCCGGTGGAAGATAATATTTTGAGCCTTGTTGATGATTTTACAAGAAACCTTTGGAGGACGTTCATTCTAGAAAATAAGATGGAAACATTTATTTCTTTTAAAGAATGGGAAGTCTTAATTGAGAATCAAAAAGGAAAAAAGTTAAAAGCTCAAGGATATTGGTTTTGAATTTTGCTCAGCTGAGTTTCATATATTTTGTAAAGATGCATGAAAAAAAGGCATAAAACCACTGTACTTACATCCCAAACACCAAGGGTTAGCTGAAGATTCAACAGAACTTTGTAGGAATACCAAAGGTGTTTTGGGCTAAGGCATTGACCACTACAACATATATGATTAATTGATGTCATCGACAACTCTGAGTTCAAAACCCCTAATGAAATGTGGTTTGGCCATTTACCAGATTACTTAAACTTAAGGGGCTGTTTGGTAGAAAGATTTGAGGGGGGAGAATTGTGTTTTCTCTTGTTTGGGAGAAATGCTCTCAATTTTTGGGCGGAGAATTGAATTCTCTGGGAATTGTTTAAAGGCTAAATATGGAGAAATGCAATTCTCTCCATTTGGTAGAGAATTGGTGAGAATTGACTGTCTTGTGTCTCTGCTCCGCTTAAGCCACCATTTCTCCTCTTTATTTCTCTGTTGATACCAAACAAGATACACAATTTTAATTCTCCACCCATTTTCATTTCTCCCCAATTCCATTTCTCCTCCATTTCCATTTCTATTTCTCCTCATTTTTTTTCTCTGTACCAAACACACCCTACGAGTATTTTAATTGTAGGGATGTTGACGGTTCAGTTAGACAGAAAATTGTAAACAGTGCTCACAGATTCAGTTACTAGTTTACAGGTACCTGAAACAATGTGGTTACCAGCGGTTCAATTCACTCTTACCCACAATATATTTAAAAATAAGAAAAAGATACTGAAATAAATTTCACTTAAAAACAAGTTATACTACAATCATTTTTCATAAATCACAGTATTATGGTGTTTCCGGTTTCAAACAAGTGGTTCGGAAAAGTATAATCAGTAGCGATGATATTGAATGAAGAGAAATTGGAATTTTGACTAACAAAGAAGAAAGTGAATGTTCTAAGAATCAAAATACTATACTCGTCTACTCCCGGATGAGATGATTAATTTTGAGGGCGAGTATGATAATGTAACACATTGAAATGTGCTGTAATCTCCTTCTGGTGAAACAGAAGTTGAACAAGATGATTTAGCTTTTTACAATTGGATTGAGAAAAAAAAACCAACAAAGGCACACGTATGGGTATGCAAATGGGATGGCATATGCATTTGGAGTTGCTGAAGAGAGAGAAGATTATCACCCACAACATATCTTGAAATTGTGACTAGTAGAGAAAAAGACAAGGTCTTGATGGCTATGAATGAAGAAATGAAATATGTGTACTGAAACAAGGCTTGGAGGTTGGTTGATAAGCCAGGTAATCAAAAAAATGTGGTGGTTATTACAAGAAAACAAGAAGCTAAAGAAAATAATAAGATAATTTTCAAACCTAGGTTGGTAGCACAGTGGACACACAGAGATATACATGAAACACACCATGATCATGCCAAATTTGGCTTTCTACGTGGTAGTTTAAATTTTTGTACTACTTGATAATCGATAAGTTTCTTCAGTGACTTTAACTGATTTTTGTTTTCTTGAATGATAATTAAGGCACTCTTAGGAGGGTTAGTTATATGCACAAAAAACTTAAGAGCTTTATCACTAGCCCAATACTCGGGGGATGTATATGTAAGTTGTCGGGTTTTTTGATTCTGCACCTTGCAGATCTAAATCTTCTCCTGTTATCTTTTCAAAGTTGATTTAATATGTTGTCTTTGGAAATAAAAAAAAGAACAAAAAGAGCAGCCATATTAGGTCAGATATCATTTAGGCAATGTAATGTATACTAAGCAAAACAAGATATTCATTAATCGTCCATTTCATGTAGTGTAATTTCATCATTTTAGGAAAATAGCAGGATTATTCAGATTGCTTACGACTAAAAGCATATTGTCTAAAGTGGAATTGACCTAAACTAATTTAATCCTTCTTATTATTGGTTCATACATTAGCTAGCTCTCATCTGAATCTTGATTATCCTCAAATGCTTCTCCAGTCTTATTCCCATCAGAAATTTGTCCATGTGACATCAAAATTTTTAATTTTTAAATGTCACTTTTTTCATTTACATTGAAGATTCACGCAACTGGAAATAGGTAAAAGAAAATATAAATAACCATACTCGAGTTTGTTCAGAGAGAAACCATTACTTGAGGATAGCTGTAACCAATAGCATTCATTTTGGGCTTGTGAGGTTCCACGAATCTCGAATTAGAACTCGAAGCTTTTGAATTACCAGCAGAACCACTCGCAAATCTAGCCGCAGATTCGTTCTTCGAACAATTCGCACTATTTTTACCAGTATTACTCTTTCCTATATAACCTGAATCAAAATTACAATCCACAAACACAAAACCAACAACAGCAAGATGAAGAAGAATAAATTTACCTTTGGAATGGGAAGAATTGATGACAGGAGACCAATCGGACAACAAATCACCCTCCATAAATAAAGACGGTTTCACCGGTCTTCGACTCTTCGATTTGTTAAGACGATGTTTACTTCCTCCTCCCGCCATTTTAATCGAAGATCGATTGCAGATACAAAAATTTGAGAATTTTTTGATTGTTATTGTGAAAATGGAATCAAAAAAAATTTAAGGGTAGGAAGGCCGTGGGCGGTAAGCAATGATGTTATCCTGTGTAGCGCGGTGTAACTGTAACCGTGGACCGTACTCACCGTAACTAACGTAGGCCGTAAGCAATCGTTCGAAAGAAAATTCTAAAAATTCTATCAGAAAATATCTGTGTTTAGTTAACGAAAACTAGCCATTTTTAATTTCAGTTTTTAAATTATAATTTAAAAAAACAAAAATTTCCATAAAAAGTGAAAACTTATTTAAAATATGAAGTTTTAGTTTTAATTAAGAAAAATAAAATGGGTGATTATAAAATTAGATATGTGATAGAAAAGTATTAGAAAGAAATAGAATATTATTAAAAAATATAGGATTAGTAATAAAAAATAAGAGAGAATAAGAAAATTGATATCTTAAATATGAAATGAAAATTTATGAAATTGTTGTTAAATAAACAAGTTTTTATTTTTTATTTTTTTAAATGATATGAAACTTTTAAAATTTTTCGGTAACTAAACACACCCAAGAAAACAATTCCAAAATTGAATATCTAAAACTAGATTCGAGTTTCTGATAGCAAAATTTTAAGTTTCAGATTTGAAACATCCAAAAAAAATAATTTTATGTGGATTGTTTTTTATTTCTTTTTATGTACTATTGACTATTGAGTACTTATTTATCTAAAAGTAAGTTTTTGAGTTTTAAATTGATTTTAACTAATATTATATTTCTTATTTAAAATAAAATAAAAGATAAATATAATTTTTTATTTTTTAATATCTATAAAAATTAATAATTAATTATTATTTTTTAATTATTTGACATCACCAAATAATGTTATTTTTTATCATTACCTATTTAGTATTTTCTAATTTTATATAACCTAAATCTAAAGTTTTAAAGTATCTTAAATTATACAATCTAATTATAAACTTTAAAAAATATCTATGAAATTAAAAATCTTAAATTATAGTAACTAAAAATATATAAATAATATATATTTAAAATAAGGTATTAAAATAAATAGGATTGTATTTTAAATCAAAAATACAATATTAATAACAACGACAAAAGAAAAAGAAATACAAACTATTAATTTTGAAATTAAATAAAAAATAAATACAATTAACTATATTACATATCTAAAAGAAAAAAAATACAGTATTGATAAACAACATATATCATAACATATTTTGTTTATTGGAATACAAATATATAAACATTATATGTCAAATATGTCAAAAAATAATATAAATTATAAATTAGATGAATTTTTATATATAAATAAATTTAGATGAATTTTAATAAAGAAGAATAAAAATTGTCACGTGACCGTTTTTTTTGATATTTCATATATTTATCTTTTTTCATAATTTTTTCATCTTTTTAATCTAAAATTAAATTTATATAAATATTAATGTATCTAATAGAAATAAAATTTTTAAAAGAATATCAAAAAAAAAAAATTTATTATTCAAGTATATTTTAAAAAGTGAATAAATAATATCTATAACATATAATTGTGTATTTTTCTTGTATTTGTTATAAGAATAAAAAACAAATCCTAATATTCATATCTATATTCATCACAAAAGTTTTAACATGTAGCAATTAATAAAAAAGTTAAAGGGTTAACTACCATTTTGACCATCTAACTTTTATATATGTTCCATTTAGCCACTAAATTATTTTTTTTGTCATGATTTAACCACTAAACTTTTGTTATGTTCTATTTTGGGAAAAATGAATAAAGCTAATGGCTAAATAGATACAAAATATGATAGTTGAAATTTTAGTGGCTAAATATGTATACAAAAATAGGTTAGTAGCTAAAACGAGACAAAAATAGTTTAATGGCTATAAATCAAAAAAATCTAAAAGTTGGATAGTCAAAATGACACTTACCCCAAAGATAAATTGATAACGTACACAACAGACATTATGTATGTCACACGTCGTGTCTCTTTAAAATACCATTGCTATACATGATTACATTGTCATTCACACATGTTGTAAGGTCAATAGACATTATATAGATTGCTAGCCGACTACGTACAACCTTTTCAATAGACTTTTAAAGAAAGTTGTTTAACTAGTCCACCACGTACAACATTTACAAAAAACTTTTATAGAAAGTTGTTTAATTAGTAAATGAATTGCATTGTTCCTGCTCTTTACTCAACAACGATTAAATGTATTTTTAATTTAAGCTATGCATATGTTAACTTCTTATTTGATGTTTATATTAACTATTTTGGTGACTTGAGTTCAAAATTATAAATTGCTTTTTGGAGATTAGTTGTATAATTAATTAAAAAGTTAGTTTCCTAGTTAGCTATTAGCCTATTGCTATAAATAGAGGATTAAAGGTCATTAATGAGAAATTTTGTATGTTGTAATAGGTTTAGTTTTTTTCTTGATCCACAATTAGTAGTAAACAGTTTTGAGTCTCTAAGTTCTCTTTGAACTTCATTTATGATAGGTTGATGATTATTTTAATAACTTGAATTTAAAGGGATTGGTATTTTATTGTAATTTGACTTTTAAAAGATTAATTAGTTAGCCAGTTTGTTTCTTACTTCCTAAGTTAACCATCAATATAAACAGAGAGTCTCACAATGAATCTTCACATCTATAAATAGAGAATTTGTAATAGCTTTTAGTTTAAATCTTAATCCACAATTGGTAATAAAGAGTTTGAGTTTCTATAGTTCTCTTTAAATTTAAGGTTAATATAAAAAAAACTTCACAAACTTTCATAAATTTATCGGATAAGTCACTAGATTTCTTTTCGAGTGTAAATTCCTAACAATTTTTGTCTTATTAAACTATATGTTTTTGACTTACTACTTGTTTAGCATGTAAAAAGTTAGGCCTTGTTTGATTTAATGTCTAATATCTTAATTGTCTCTAATCTCTAATTTGGTCAATAGAAATTTTACATCATCTCTTTATTATATAGATGTAATAAGATATCAGACGTCTAATCACTTAAAAAACAAACGAGCCCTTAGTTCATTGAATGGTTTATTATTGAAGAAAAATCTATAATCTTCTTTTATTTTTATAATTAAGTCACTTGACTTTTTTTTTATTATTTAAGTCACTGTATTATTTACGGGTTAACGATTAATTAAGCAAGTGAAAGATATAACTTTGTATAAGATAAAAATTATTTAGATATTTCAACACTCAGAAAAAATGTATTTAATCAATAAATTCATAGGTTTTTTTTAAATATTAACTCTTAAATTTATTTTGTGATTTTATTCAAGATTATTGCTTCAATTTTGTATTTGAGGCCGACAATTTTTATGCTTCACTCAAATATGTTTCGCTCACTTCTTTTTCTCTACAATATTTCACTCAAATATTCACCTGCAAAATATTTTAATCCGCAAATATTTACAATTACTAAACAATGTATATACTTTTTATTTATGATTTTGATTGTCAAAAAAAATATTTTAATATTTATAATCTTACATTTCTAACCCCACTATACTTCACCGGAATACAACATTAAATTAAGACTAAATTACATAAATGGTCCCTGTGGTTTATATGAAATTACGGTTTTAGTCCCTGAAAGAATTTTATTACACCAGCAGTCCCTAAAATCGAAAAGTTGTAACATTTTGGTCCCTGAAACTAACGGCCGTTAACTTGAGCCGTTAGTTTCAGGGGCATTTTTGTCTTTTTAACTTTCAAGGACCATTTATGTAATTGTCAAACTTTCAGGGACCATTTATGAAATTTTCATACTTTATATATATATATATATATATATATATATATATATATATATATATATATATATATATATATATATATATATATATGACTAAATTACATAAATGGTCCCTGTGGTTTATATGGAATTACGGTTTTAGTCCCTGAAAGAATTTTGAAAGAATTTTATTACACCACAAGTCCCTAAAATCGAAAAGTTGTAACATTTTGGTCCCTGAAACTAACGGTGGTTAACTTTGACCGTTAGTCTCAGGGGCATTTTCGTCCTTTCGTTTTTCAGGGACCATCTATGTAATTTTGAAACTTTCTTATTTCTTTTTTCCTTTTTTCTCTTTTTTCTTTATATTATAATTTATTTTCATATATATATTTTGTATTTTTTTTATCATTTAATTATTCAAATGTAACATTTTATTTTTATTTTTTTATTTTAACTATAAATTTTTATTTGTATGTTTATTGTTATTATTAATACTAACCATTTTTATATATTACCATAATTATTTATATAACATTATTATATGATATACAGATTTATTTTTTTCAATTAGTTATTGAAAATCCAAATATTTCTCCATTCTTTTTTTCAATTATAAAATGATGAAAATAAAAATTAGTTTTACTTTATTTTCGTTCAGAAAATCTAAAATGAAATGATTTATTTGTTTTTTCTCCATTTAAAAAATTCAAAACAACGAAGTGTTGAATTTTTTTTCATTTCGAATAAGTATATAAAAAGAATGGTTCATAGATTCTTCATTAAAAATATTTAATCAAAATTTCTAATTTTTAATGGTTCGAAAAAATAAAAAATTGAAATGTTTCGTCAGCTTTTTATCAAAAAATTAAATATGAAGGTTTCGTCATTTTTCATTGAAAAAATTTGAATTGTAATGGTTCGTCTTGATATCGAAATGGATATTTTGTTTATAAAAATAAAATATCATAACGATATATTGTGTTTTCATTAAAAAAAATTAAAATCGAAATGGTCCATGCATCGTTTATTTGATCGAAAAAATTAGATCAGAATGGTTCATCATTTTTTTGACCGTTTAATTGAAATCGGAATGCTTATTTTGTTTGGAAAATAGAAACTTAAAATGGTTCATTATTTTTTGATCGTTTAATTAAAATCGGAATGCTTATTTTGTTTGGAAAGTAGAAAATCAAAATGGTTCATTATTTTTTGATCAAAAAATAAATTCGGAAGTGTTCGTTATTTTCTGTTCAAAAAATACAGATCATAACGATTCGTCAGTTTTTTGTTCGAAAAAACTAAAATCGAGATTGGTTATCATTTAATGAAAATTAAAATGGTTAAAAAAATAAGCAATGTCAGATTTTCAATTTTTCCGAACAATAAACAACTCATTTTGATTTTAATTTTTCATACAAAAAATGAAAAATTATATACTTTGTTTCTTTATTAAAACGAAGAAAAAAACAATGAAACACTTGTACTTTTAATATTTACAATGAAAAAACAATGAAACGCTCATACTTTTAATATTTCCAAATGAAAAAAAACTTCAACATGTTATTATTTTGAATTTTTTGTATGAAGAAAAAATATAAATCATTTCGGTTTTAGATTTTCTGAACAAAAATAAACTAAAACTAATTTTTTCTTTTATCTGTTCTAAATAAATAAAAAATATGGAGAAAAATTTGGATTTTCAATAATTAATTGAAAAAAATAAATCTGTGAATCATATAATAATGTTATATAAATAATTATGGTAATATATAAAAAAAGTTAGTATTAATAATAACAACAATCATACAAATAAAAATTAATAGTTAAAATAAAAATAATAAAAAATAAAATGTTACATTTGAATAAGTAAATGATTAATAAAGAAATACAAAAAATATATATGAAAATAAATTATGATATAAAGAAAAAAGAGAAAAAAGGAAAAAGAAATAAGAAAGTTTCAAAATTATATAGATGGTCCCTGAAAAACAAAAGGACGAAAATGCTCCTGAGACTAACGGTCAAAGTTAACCACCGTTAGTTTCAGGGACCAAAATGTTACAACTTTTCGATTTAAGGGACTTGTGGTGTAATAAAATTCTTTCAGGGACTAAAACCGTAATTCCATATAAACCACAGGAACCATTTTATGTAATTTAGTCTTAAATTAATTTACATCATTATACTTTGTATTTACAAATAAGTCGTAATAATTAACAAGTATATATACAGGGGCAGACCCAAGTGTAATTGAGGGGTGTCACATGCCACCGGTCCTTTCGCTAAAAATTTTATTGCGTAATGTAATTATTTACTATTTTTTGTATGTGCAACCGGCGGGTTTTTGAACGTGCAACCGTGCATTTTTAAATATTAAAACGTAATTAGAATAATTTAATCAAAAAATTTTATAATCTTCAATCAAATAAATAAATTTGTAGTATCATTATTTATAATTTAATGTAACAAATAAAAAACAATGGATTAATAATATAATACCGAAAATTAAATACCAAATAAGCCATTATTTTGGTTCATTTCATCAAACTCAATACCATTAATTTTATTCGATCCCAAAATTTATGAAATTTCAATTAATATTATCGGCTGTTAACCCGACCTGACCAATCTAATTAATAAATTTGTAAAATCGAAAACACGACTCAAATTTGTGCCACCGACGACCGAAAATCCTGAGTCCGCCACTGTATATATAGTATACTACTAGACGTTCAAGCCTAATCAAAACTCAGGAGCATACAATAACAACCTATTTTTTAAACTTTAACGATATCGTATGTTTACTTTTTTATTACTGATATTATACATTTACTTACGTTTTCCATACTAGTATGATCATATTTGTAACATAGTCCGGTTTCTTTTTACCAATAAAATCCGGTTTTGGCATGACAATGCATTTATTCATGAAAACCTTTCCATATCTTCCAATGGCACACAAACACACGTACATATGATCAAATATCGAGATGTTATCTATAGTCGGTCATACTTTGATTGAGACAAGATCCAGAATTTATCATATTTTTTTGTTTTGATTGTATTTAGAGTAAATTACACAAATGGTCCCTGTAATTTGGATATATTTACGGTTTTCGTCCCTTAGAGTTTTCTTCTTACACTAGAAGTACCAAGAACGCATATCTTTATCTTTAATACAGATAGTTCTCAGAAACCATGTACGTAAATTTTTTAATAGTTAAGCATTTTTTTCTCCTTTCTAATTTATTTTCTTTTTTTTCTTTTTGTTTATGTTATGAATATTTTTTTTGGTATATTTATTCATCATTTAATTTCTCTTTCTTTTAGTTCTTAGGCTTTTTATAATTATTTTAAAATTTAAAAGATCAAAGACATGTATCTTTTTAAGAAACAAATTAAACTACCAATCTAAAATCAAGAACATATATATCACACATAACAAAAAAACAGATTGAACCACAGCCTTAGTTGATCGATTAATCCATTTAAAATAAAATACAAATATAAGTATTAAATCACCAATCAAGAAACACAAATGCAAATATAGACAGAAAATCAAAGGTTTGATTTAAATCAAATACATAGATAGATCTGAAACCATCAAATTTGAACCACAAATCTGAAATTAAATCAAACATTAATATGAAATCGAGCTTCATCACAATCTGAAATATGAATATGTAATCGAACTCCATTTATTCAAACCCCTCTATTTTTGGAGTTGTAGACATGGATCTAGATTCGACAAAAACAAATCATGGAGAAATGACAGTGGATGTGATGATGGTGGTGCGAAGGAGCCCTTATTAGACCTACTGTTCCTCTTTCCTATCTGCGATGGTGCAACGATGACATCCTTCTTTCCCTTATCTTCTCCATCGACTTATCTTCTATGGTTTCTTTTTTTCCATTTGTGGTGGTGCGTTGGAGGCTTGGAGCCCTTCGAATCTGTGGTTGTGCAACGAGCCATCCCTCTTTCCCTATTTCTCTATTGAATTCTCTTCTATAGTCTGCATTAATTTTAAATTTTTAGTTATAAAAAAGATTCATGAACAAAACAACATTTTTCAATTAATCGATCAAAACAAATGAATTTAAAATTCATGTAATGGGTTTGTGTAAGAAAATTAGTTATATTAAAATAGATAAACTTATAAATTGTTGATAAAATTTGGAATTTAGTTTTTTAAACCGGCGAGTATAAATATAAAGGGTTAATATTGATAAAACCCAACGGACTTTCATGCAATTATCGATTAAGTCACTGAACTTTTTTTCCGAGTATTTAAGTCTCTAAACAAAGTTTTCTAATTCAAAAATATATATTTTTAACATGCTACCTGCTTAACGGGTAAAACATTTAGTTTCTCAAATAGTTTATAATTAAAAAAATCAACTTTCTTTTTCAAATTTCACGATTAAGTCACTGGACTTTCTTTTTTCTTGTTTAGGTCCCTATATCATTTACCGGTTAATGACATGCTAAGCAGGTTAAATATATATAGTTTTGAATAAGACAAAAATTGTCTAGGGACTTAAACACTCGGGAAAAAGTACAGTGACTTAATCAATAAATTCATGAAAGTTCTTAAGGTTTTTTCAATATTAACCCAAATATAAATATTTTGAAGACAGTTCTTCGACATTGTTTGTTTGTAAGAGCATCTCAAATATGAAATCCATGTCTGAAATCAAAAGGCGGACTTAAATCTGAAATCTAAAAATTTAAGACTGTTTGTTTCATAAATATGAAATGATAAAAATATTACTTAAAATATTATATTACATTGATTATATTATATTTAATTCAATGAAATCTCTTGTGTTTGAATTTAACCAAATAATCTAAAATAAATGTAAATTTAAATTTTGGATCATTTTCAAAACCTATAATTACAGACAAACACACCATTATTTACTTTATACTTATTATACTGAGATAATTACAAAAATAACCAAAATATAATTCACTTCTTAATTTTTACCCAAAAAAAACTATTTAACCAAATTACACACCATTTACGTGACGGTCACTATTTACATGACTTGTACTTTTTTAATGATTTTTAATGCATTACGTTACAAAAGGTAAAAAGTAACATAAAGTACATTATCTTTACGTTACCAAATCTACTCTTGGGAAGGAGCACAATGAGACTTGGGAAGGAGCACAATGAGATTTGGTAACGTAAAGTACGGGTACTTTACGTGATACTTCACCTTTTACAACGAAATGCATTAAAAATAATAATAAGTACAAGTAACGTAAATATTGGACGTTATATAAATGTGATAATGAAAATATTAGGTATTTTAGTAATGTGACTTTTTTTTGATAAAATTTAATAAATGAGTTTCTTTTGGTATTTTTATAAATATCTCTTTTATATTTCTCATGCCTAGTTCTAGATCTCAACACCAACCACATGATGACATGGCTTTTAAAACACCAATACTAGTCACCTAAAACACAATACATAGTTAAATACCATGTAGGCCACTAACCTTTCTTCTTTCTATTATTATAAAAATAAAAATAAAATAAAAAATTTATGATCCAAATTAAATATGAAAATCAACTACCAACTACCATTGTTACACCTCCTCTTTATATAACACATTCATAACTCACACATACCATTTCTCAACCACATATATATACTATACATACACATTTATTTCTATTTATAGAAGACAAATATCCTAAAACTTGTAAAACTTAAAGACCAAAGATCATTACAAGATCACGGTTAGGGAAGCGACTTGCAATCGACAATAAATGGCCATTGGAGTTACAAAAGGAGACATACTCTTCCAACGTAATTTATTTGAAGGATGTATCGGTTTTGACGATGTGGAGGTTTCTAGAAGACCCTACCATCGTAATTGCAATTGTCCGCTTCATAATATACATAAGATGCATGAGTGTCGTTCTCAAGCATCTCATATAACCAATGTTTCATACCCTGTAAGCCATGTTTGGAGTGACGGTTCTTTAGCTATGCTGGTTTCAAGAAAGAACTATTTTCCTAGTAATCTTTTACCACTGTGGCCAACAACCAAAGCAACATGTTATAAAAAGTCGATTTCTGATGTTAATACTTAATAGTGATGAATGTCATGAATTTTTGACTACTAAAACACTATTTCATATACAATGTTGATATTGTTTATTCAATTTTATATGAGTCAATAGTCATGAGAGTTAATTTGCGTTTTGTGTAATCATGTATGTTTATAGTATTCAAATGTAATACATCAAATATAGATTATTCCATATATACATAATTAATTCATTCATTTGCAATGATGGATGTCCTTGAATTGTTTACGAGTAGTCAATTACCGATACCTTTAATCTGGAATACTTACCTCCCTTCAGGGTATGGAGCCACGTCGGTCATGTATGGATCACATTTGTTTTTATTATATTTTATTTATAGTTTCACATTTCTAACATATTTAGTTTTTTATTAAAATGAGATCCTATAACATGATAATCTTATTCGGATTCACAAATATAATTCTCATAAAGATTCAATAAAATCATATTATTAATGGTTTATTAATTTCTTCTTGAAAAGGCTTAATCTGTTAACCCAAAGAATGATTGCTTTAAGAAGAAGCTTACACATGTAAGACCAAAAGGCAAAAAAGTAAACTCAATGGACCCAAAAGAAAAGCAATTAACTAAACCCAAGAAGACATCTCACTTCTAATTTCAAATCATAAAGTGACACAATTTTATTAATGTCAGGAAATACAATCTTTATTTTGGACCTTTGTTATTGCCTACAACAAGATTTCTAGATATATAGAAGTTTTTTTTTTCAATTGAACATGATATGATCTATTGGTTTCACGTCTTTTTGACACACAAAACACTCTTAAAAGAATTTGGTATATTCTCAAGAAGATAAGGGTTTATTTTGCGTTGCACGTCATGCACATATGTCACCTTCTCTGGAATCTGTAACACATGTCACTCTGTCTCAAAAGATGAAGGCTTATTTTGTGTCCCTCGCCATCCATGCCATGCAGATTTGTCACATACCATCTAGTTCAGTTGCTAACGGAGACATAATGACTTGTTCTAAAATCATATAGGTCAAGGGTTTGATATTTGGCCCTCAACTAGCCATAACTATTAAGTGATCCAAAAAATGGTCACTCACATTGGTCTTATTGGGGGTGGTTTCTGTGTGAGTCCGATTGGAATTGTCAGTACCAACATTTTGTCTTAAAATTGGACCAGTTGAAAAACAGTCTCAAGTGATGATGACCGAGCATTGTAATCAACTCTTGATCTTGATATGATAGAGAATAACTAAGAGGATTCCATATAAGGATATCCTAAAAAAGTGTAAGAGAGTTAAATTTCAAGTAAGGGTTTATGTAATACTCGTAAAATCAGATAAAAATCTTATCTTTTGAGATTCAATTTTAATCAATTAAAATGATGAATCATCGTAAATATTAAATAATTTCACATCTAAAATGGAATGTAGATGAAAAATACTATAATATGGATAGGATTATTTTAAGCGAAATTGGATGAAATACGTTCATTAACAAGATAGTTGGAGACTTGGAGCAATGTCTTTGCTTCTTCTTCCATTTCTAAACTCTCTAATTTTCTTGCAAGGTCATCTTTTTCACCACAAACAACTTTGACTATACCACATTTAGTTACAATATTCTCTTTATAAGCCCTATTAATCCATCCCCAAGAATGATGATGTTAATAAATCTGAAATATTTCATAAAAACTGTGGAGAATAGGGGTGGTCTAAGTTCTTCTTTGAAGGTAAAATCCTCTAAACTCTCTTTATATTCACAATAATCATGGAAGGTTGTTTATAAGGTCGAAATAAGGATCAAAATGATATATGTAATCTGGAAATAAGCATTCAAAGTCATCGTCTAGCTTCATTTCTTGAAGAAAGCTCTAAAACTCCATTAATGGTGATTTTCATGAGTTTAAGAAACAATCAACCAGAAGTTATGAGTTTGGAAACATATTTACAATGTTTAAAAATAGAGATATGTATGCAATTCGAGCTCAAAAGATTCAAATTTGTCAATTTTAGTAAAAATGGTAATCTTGAGAACAATGGCGTTTGGTTCATGAAATTAAATTTAGTTTGTTTAGAATTTTTTATAACTAAGAAAAATTTATATTTTATGTATTTTCTATCAATTTTTTTTTTGTTTATACGAATTTGACATTCATTCTAACTCATACATGAATTAAATTCCAACCAATACATGAATTAGATTTCAACATACATCCCTAACCAAGACCAAAAATCATTTTCTACAATTTTACCCTCACCACCAATCATATTAATAACTAAAATTCAAATTTCAATTCCTTCGAATTACATTTCATGAACCAAACGCCACCTAAGGATTTTTTTTGAATGTATTTTATGTCTATAAACTTGTTTTTGAGTTGCAAACGGTCTCAAAATGATGGGATAACATTTTAGTAATTTTCATTTGGAATTTTTAAAGAGCATTGTTATACGTACATCCCCTCCCTTTAATTTATACTAATCATACACCCTCCCACTCACATGTTTGTTGTTAATGACATAAAATCTAGTAATTAAATTTAATCATCCTCTCACATTAACCAGGGGCGTACAATTAGCAACATGGGGGTGTACGTATAGAATATTAATTTTTAAAAGTTGAATTAGAGGCTTTAAATTGTGAAAATGGACATAAAAACAAAGCTAAAAGTTTTCTGCTTGTACCTTTCGTTCGGCGTGGCCAACGTTAGCTCAGGCTCGTGTGGAAGAAAGGTTTAGAACGCTGACCAACGTCACTCTAGCATTGATTCGGTTTTTAGGTAACACTAGATGCTGACTAAGCACTTGTGCGTTTAGACCATTAACCCGGTGGCTGAGTTGGCTGCCAACGTGGAAATTGAGATGGTAGTTGGCCAGCGTTAGTCTTATGCCAGACTTATATTTTTGGCTTTTAACTCCATTTTTTGTGTACACCAAGGTACGTGGTAGCATTGGTAATTGATATAAAAAATCAAATAAATAATAATTTAAAACATCAAACAAGTCATAATTTGGATTTGGGATAATCAATTATCACCAATCTTATAAACTTGTGATATGAAATGTGATTATGCTTATACGATTATGCGATGCTACTTCGTGTGGCCGAGTTGATATGGATCGTTATTGTCATCATGCCCGAAACTAGGGTGACGCCATTGTGCCCATAATTGGAGCGACATAAGGAATTGCAGTAGCAGCCCAAGACTCGATAATGTCTTTGCTTGGTAATGTTGTGCCCGTATCTGGAATATTATCTTCATGTTCACTTGTTATTCATGTTATGCTAAATATGTACTCTTTTAAATTGTTATGTATTTTATGCTTTAGGATCGGGTAGATCCTTATACAAAATTAAAATTGGCATGTAATAGTTGAAATTTGAACTATCACACTCTGACTATCGTTTTTAAAAAGGATTGTAATGGTATCGTAATGTTGTGAGAAAAATTTAAATTATCTCATATTTTTAGGTGTTTATTGCATGCTTTATTATCAATTAGCATAAAATGAACAGTGGTTTGAATTTGTAGAACTTTGGACTTAACTTAAATAAATCTTGTTGAAAACTGACCGAATTAGAATCGACACCATATGGTTTGGTTCTTGGTTCTGGTTTTCCCATTAAACTGTTTAGTCGTTTTAGCTTCAGTTTTGTCCAGCCTTGTACTTTCTTATTCTAAAAGTTGCGAAAATCGAGACCTCGTTGGATTAGTGCATAAACAATATCATGTTGTTTCGTTCTTGATTCCAACATTTTTTTTAGTCTGGTATTGAATTATTGCACACCCTTAATTTCATGGACGCACATACATAGGGGTGAGCGGCGGAGCCGATTTCCCGAAACCGAACCGGGACCGGTGCCGACCGATACCGAATTAATATATTCGGTCCGGTACTCGGTTTTCAAATTAGTTAAAAATCGGTTTTCGGTACTCACGGTTTCGGCACCGTATTTAAACCGAATATAACGATCCCGAACCGAATATATAGGTTGAATATTAGGAATTTGGGTACCGCCGGATATAGAGTGAGCGACAGATATTTGGTACCGCTTAATAACAAATGATCATGAAATTCATAGGTGCATTCATTAAAAATAAATTTTGAGAAATAGCCTGTGCCTTAGTAAGCTTGTCCTGGTGCATTCAATTTAACTTTTAACAAGAGTATGGCATAAGATTATGACCACCAAAGGGCATTTGGCCTGACGGTAAGAGGGTGGATTTGTAAGCGAGAGGTCACGGGTTCGATCCCCGTCGGAGGCAAATTGAAATTTAGGTGGAGTAAGTAAGTCTGGTGGTAAAAGGAGTAGTTTAGGAGTAGGAGTAGGATAGTTTGCCGTTCAAAAAAAGATGAGATTATGACCACTGCACCTCTGGGCTCTGGGTTAGCTTGTCCTGGTGCATTCATTCGGTATTCGTTATTCGGGTGCAATATTTGATAGCGTATGTTTGGTATTTGATATATTTTCCTAATTCGATCCTGATACGTGATTGACAACGAAAACCTGGTCCCAGAACCGGAACCGAACCGGCACCATATAAAATTATATGGTTCGGTATTCGGTTATTCAAAACTAATAATTCGGTTTTGGAATTTTTGGGATCGGTCCAATACCGATCTCATCCCTACACATATATATACTTCCTATGAATAGCCTAACAAACTTATTGCGATATTTTTAAACCTAGTGGAAAACCCAAATAAGAATGGATGCTTTCATAACAAAGGCATTGAAGGCTTTCCACAAATTGAGTAAGTTGGCCCCAAGGTGCAACAACCTACATGGTTGTGTAATTTAACTTCCAAGAAAACGTTACCATATCGAAATGAAAAGTTCAATCAATTAGTAATAAGAAGTAAATTTATGCACCGAGTGGTACAAATCAGTTTACAGTGTCACATCATTTATTCCATTTTAGCAGTTGTTTTACAAATATAAAGTTAACCGAGTAGACTTAGGCATGGCAACGGGGCAGTTATGACCAGAGATTTCATTTATCGTCCCCGTCCCCGTCAGGGATTGACTTCTCGTTCCCATTCCCGGCCTGATCGGGTTTCAGGGATTCTTGTTAGCTATCATGTTTTTTAACATTCTAACAAATTATTAAGTTTATACGACAAATTATAGTTTTAAAAAGTATTAATACATGTATAAACTTTATAAAAAATTATCTCAACATTTTTTTAGTTATATACATTGATAACTAATAGTTTATAATACAACCAAAACAAAAAAAAATATATGTAAAACCTTATAAAACGTATATAATAAAATAGATAGGATAAATTAACAATTATATATATATATATATATCAAAACAAAAAAAATGTGTGTAAAACCTTATAAAACGTATATAATAGAATAGATAGGATAAATTAACAATTTTATATACATATATATATATATATATATATATATATATATATATATATATATATATATATATATAGGGGTGGGTTTAATGGAGAACCTATATGCATCGAAGAATCTTGGAGAACCACAATGCATCGCAAGAAATTCGTAATGCATCACGTGGAATTAATGATGCATCACGCGAGATTTTGATGCATTTGTGGTTGTGCATAGAGGTTTTTCAATGTTCTTCGATGCATGGAGGTTCTCCATTGAACCCACCTCTATATATATGTGTGTGTGTGTGTGTGTGTGTGTGTGTGTGTGTATATATATATATATTATAATTTATTATAAAAGTACATAAACATAATAATTTATACTATGATATTAAATATGACCCGGGTCGGGATCAGAGATTAAGGGGGCGTTTGGTTCGCGGATTTCCTAGGATTTCCTGGGATTTGCATTTAAAATCCTGCGTTTGGTTCGCAGATTTCAGTAAGGATTTGAAATCCCAGGATTTCTGAAATCCTTCCATTCTTTGTTATTTAAATCCCAGCCTCCCCCCTAGGATTTCAAATCCCAGTTACCTTGCATTTTTCAGATTAATAAATTCTTTCTATAAGATAATGCAAATTCTTTAACAAAATTCTGACAAATGCAAATGCTGCATAATGCAAATCCTTTGACAAAATGCAAATCCCAGATTAAAAAATCCGCGAACCAAACGCCCCGTAAAGTGTTTCTCATCCCCGTTCAACTCAGGTTCAGGGAAATCCCCAGTCAAGTCGGGGTTGAATTTCGGGTTCCCCATCGGGTTCGGATTTTTTTGCCAAGCCTAACTAAATTGTTAAAGTAAAGGGTATAAGTAAAACCTGATAAGAAACAAAAAGATCAGGGATCATAAATGCCTGTAAGATATTCAAGTGAGTGTCCATAAATCAAGTTGTTAAATGTGACTCGAATATTGGTGACCAAACGGATTTTGACCCGGCCCAACGAGATTGAAAAAAACGTGAAGTGTGATTTCGATGTAATATGTCTTTTGGAGTAGGCTGATAGCTGGTAGGCCTGAAACCGCACACGACTAAAATTTTTATCCCTTTGGGGTTGTGGGGGCTATAGAGTAATATACGTAGTTGTGGTCGACCAATTATTATTTCAGTTTTAGGATTTTCCGCTTTTGTCTATATATTGTGTCGATTGCTACTGTTGCATTGTACTCATTGATTAACTCGTGAACAAAGAATATTTCTACTTCCCTTGAACATAAGTCGAAATGATTGAATCACATAGATGTGTGTTTGTACGGTTGTTTATAACATAAGTTTATTCTATCTTCTATATGACTTTATCTTTAGTATATTCAACAATCATATTTTTTTTGAACGACAAATTATCCTACTTCTATTTCTAAACTGCTCTTTTTACCACAAGACTTATTTTCTCCACCTATAATTCAACAATCATATGATTGGCTTGATTGTTGAAGTAGTCAGGGAGGGCCACACCCCTGCATAATTTAGCTAACGATCATTTTAGAAATTGCGTGTAGGCATGACCCATAATGTCAGTAGATATCAATTGGTTAATTGTAGATTCAAATATTCATTTGATTCTAATTTTATCTCGCTTCAAGTATTGATTATACAATTATCTTAGTACCCTTATATCATCAATATCTTTTTTTTTTTTTTTGTGACGAATTACACATCTGATTCACTATACATAAAATGGTAAAATAGCTATCAAGCCTGTGCACTTGATCTTTTGACATGTGTAAATATTTGTGTTTATAAGTGGTTCTTTTGTTCTCATCAAATACAAACTTTTTAGATACATTTATTATTCATAGATTTTGACGTGATTGATTTTGTATGGATTTTTTTATTTAATTAAAATTATATTCTCAAGATGCAAATTTAGTCTTAGCATCATTTTGTGACCATCCACTTATAACCTAAAATGAAATCGAAATTTAACTAAATGTAACCAAATTCCTTAACAAACAACATTTTTCAATATTTGATTAGATCAACATTAAATTGGACCATTCGTTGCATATTAATTGCTTTGTCTACCGCCTAATTTCTTGTAATTAAAACATTTGATATTAATGATGTTTTATTTGTCCTTACGTCACGCCAGATTGAGTGACATGAAGGGTGGTAATATCTCTAATAAATCGATTAGGGTCTGTCAACGTTATAATAGTTTTGTTCAATGTTAAACATGAACATATTTAATACAAAATCTAAATATTGTTTAGTTATATTTTAATTATAAAGCAATTTCATTAAAATCTTGTATTGTGCATTTGAATAATAGTCTTTTTCATACAATTAAACATAACATAATAGTTTTAAAAGACAACTTCAAACATATGTATAACTAAAATCATAATTTTAAGTGTGTAAGAAAATATTATAATAATAATATAAATGTTAAAAGATGACTAAATAAAAATTGATTAAAATAAAGGGGTTAAATAAAAGATAATACAAAGATAATGGTGCGTTATGAAAAGTTTAAAAAAAAAAAAAAAAAACAACAATCAATAATGGTTGGCGAAGTTGCAAGTTTTCATTGGTCATTTTCATACAATTAAACATAATGTAATAGTTTTAATAGTTTCAGGACTGAAAACGTTACAATATTTATAAATATGGACTACCAGTGTTCATAGCAACATTTAATACTTTTTACCTTTTTATGGTTTATAGCAACATCATTTATTTTTTATCATTAATAGCAACAACTTTTGTGTTTTTTTACCATTTACAGCAACGAGTGACCTATAAACCTATTATAACAAGTCACCTACAACCAAATATCTTCCATTGTAACCAAACACCCTTAACTTTGTTATCAAACACCCCAATTTATTATCAAAGAATTCTTTTTTGTCAAGATGGAAGATGATAAAGCTAGATTCAAATGCTCGTTTTCTCTCTCTCGTCATCAAGAAACAACACACGCTAGGGTCGAATCAACATATATATAGTTTTTTCTTGTTAAAAAATGTTTGAAACAACACAGTCGATTTCGTGTCCCCCTATCTATTCAGTTTGTTGATGTCTCCTCATCGTCTCGACCTCCTCCATCCACTATCGTCTCAAGAATATAAAGCATATAAAAAAATATTTTAATCGCGACTACTCAAGATCATACAAAATATACAAAATATTTTAACCAAAATTTACAAAATATTTAGTCACTACTCAAGAACATAAAAAGCACTTAGATTTTTAATTTCAAACACTTTAAGAGATCTTGAATCTATTGATACGAATACAAAGAAATTCGATAGCATGTAACGAATGTTCAAATGTATAAAGAAAGAAATAAGAAATCATATAACAAATCCATTCCAATATCAAACCTTCAATCTCCTTTTCGGTTTACAACAAACATCCAATCTTCTCTCAAAACTTCACAAAATTGGTTCATGTTTGAACCAAGACATATAAAAAGTAAAAAAAGGTCCCCAGGTCTGTGTTCTTAGGTGGTGACGCGAGAGAGAGAGAGAGAGAGAGAGAGAGAGAGAGAGAGAGAGAGAGAGAGGACGAAACGATAGTGGACGGAGGAGGTCGAGACGATGAGGAGACAGCAAAAACTGAATAGATAAGGGGACATGAAACCGACTGTGTTGTTTCAAACATTTTTAAACAAGAAAAACGCAAATATATGTTGATTCGAACCTAGTGTGTGTTGTTTCTTAGTGACGAGAGAGAGAGAGAGAGAGAGAGAGAGAGAGAGAGAGAGAGAGAGAGAGAGAGAGAGAGAGAGAGAGAGAGAGCATTTGAATCTAACTGCATCATCTTCCATCTTGACAAAAAAAAAATCGTTGATAATAAATTGGGTTGTTTGGGCATGAAATGGTGTGTTGGGTAACAAAATTAGGAGTGTTTGGTTACAATGAAGGATGTTTGGTTGTAGGTGACTTGCTATAATATGTTTATAGGTCACCCGTTGCTGTAAATGGTAAAAAACACAAAAGTTGTTGTTATTAGTGATAAAAAAAATAAATAATGTTGCTATAAACGGTAAAAAGATTAAAAGTTGTTGCTATTTTCGGCATATAACCCAAAGTATGTAACCACTAGCTAGGTGTTATTATTAGTATTAAATTTATAGGTTCACAATTACCATGACATATATGTCATTAAAAGGTTTGGTTTGGTTTGGTGTGATCCGAAAAACTTAAAGGGGAAATGAATCAAAGATATTCAAATTTCTTTATAAAATCTAATTTCTTCATAAACATTTCAACGAACTAAATGCTAGTTAAGATTAAAAAAAAAAGTGTGGGGACAATCCATCCTACTACCAAAGAACTTTTGTTCCAATGAACATATGAATGTTTATTTTCCAATCAAGAGTTGTGGTTCAAATCTTTCTCGAGACAGAAAGTATTTATATATAATATATATACGTAGGTAATGTAGGTTACACTTAAAAAATGTCATATATGTCATTTCATACGAGATCTTTTCGGTTATAGTTTTCACATATAGCCCATAAAAAAAAGTTTCAATAACTAGAGTCTAGTAAAGAGGTACATAGGACTTAGAATGGTGGTGAGATCTCTAAATTGAGTAGAGGACTATGCTATTGCAAATTAGAAAAACAACTTTCTAGTTTGGTTCTATGTCTCATCGTGTTTATCTAGTCTTATATGGTAAGTAGTGTTTTGTAAGTAACAATGAATTGAAAAACTAAATGAAAATTTAAATTTTTTTAGTTAAGTGAATATAAATTTATTGTGACTTTATTATTTATTTGGTATTAATTTAAGTAGGGTTTACTACATGAAATAGTGATCTACTTGCACTTTCAAACTATACCAATACACATTTTTTAAACCTTTTTAATACATCTTACTTAGGGGTGTTCATAACCGGATATCCAAAATTTTGGATAGTGAATTTTGCTATCCGATTCTGAAATTTCGGATATCCGAAAATGGGGAATATACTAGAATATCCGAAAATTCATATGTTTTATTTTTTAAAAAAAATTAAATCAAATATTTAAATATCTAAAATACAAATTCATATATCCAAATAGATATTAATAATAAATATATTACAAACTAAATGTATCCGGAATTATTTTACTCAAAGTACTAAAAAAATGTTAAAAAACTAAAATTTATAAAAATATTAGTTAATAAATCTATAATACCAAGATAAAACTAAAAAATATTAGAATAATAATAAACACTCAATATTATGTAAATAATCAATACTAAAGATATAAAAAAAAAAGTTTAAAAAAATAATTTTTTGGATTTTCGGATATCAGATTATCCGAATATCCGGAATTTTACTATCCGAATCCGAAATTTCGGATAGTTTCGGATCAGATTTTCAGATTTTTAATTCGGATGCTCGGATTCGGATTTTTATGAACACCCCTAATCTTACTATCAATAATTATCTTTTGAAAGCAGTAGAAAGGGTGTGTTGAGTTACCGAAAATTTCCAATATTTCCATCTCACTTTTCAAAAAAAATGATAACTTATTTACTTAACAACAATTTCATAAATTTTCATTTTACTTTTCAAATTACCACTTTTCATATCCTCTCTCTCTTACTATTCTATTACCTACCCTGTATTTTTTTTATAATACTCTTTTTCTCCTTCTTACTTTTCTATCACCTATCTTATTTTTCTTATTAATCATCCATCTTATTTTTCTTAAAACTAAAACTTTATCAACTAAACAAGTTTTTACTTTTTATTGAAACTCTTGTTTTTTTTTCTTCTGAAAACTATAACTTGAAAACTAAAATTGAAAAATGACTAGTTTTCGTTAACTAAACGCAATCTGTCTAAAAGACATCATATTTGTCAAATTGATGTACATGTGGGATGTGGTATTATATAGTATTTTTTAAAGATGAATTCTTCTTTATAGGATAGATATGCTATTTGTCAAGTTATATAATAAATGCTTATAATTATTTTAATACATAAAATATGTTAAAACGATGTGACTATGAATTTATAACGGATGGTTAAATAGATGTGGTGAGTGTGCTCAGCCATGCCCATTTTTAAATTGAAGACCTCATATCATATGTTATCCTAGTTATTAATTTGAAGGTTGTCGACGTTGATGGTACCCAACGTCGTGCGAGTTGCGACCACCCGTAACTAGGGGTGGCAATTTTGACGCAACGGGTCAAACGAGTCGAACAGTTAAATGGATCCATTGTAAAAAAACTAAGATAGAACATCATTTTTTAAAGATGTAATTTATAACATGGTGTATTAAAACAATTGTTCTTTGAAAAAAATTTCAAAACTATGTAAAATTTATGAGTTTTGGTCGTCAATCCGTTTGACCCGTTTCCTTGATTGGGCGGAAGTTGTCACCCCTACCCGTGACCACAACTTCGGTGGCGCAACAACAAGCACCACCAGGAATAGACATACCCAAAAATCAAAATCATACAAGATTCCAAGAACCAATATCTGAGCCCTTGAAATGCCTCTCAACAAGTTACAAATAGATACCCTAGCCAAGAACTAGAGAACACAAAAAAAAAAAACCCAAGAATTATGAAACCTAACTAGAGGTGCCCTAGGAGGAGCGAACCAAGAACAACGAGAGTCGGATCCTATCATGTCCAAGACAGGAGCGTGAAAGTCGGATCGTTTGTCTCACAAAATAGATTTTGTAAGAATTGGAATTTGTTTATAGTGTATATTGAAATTTGGATTACGAAAATAATGAATACAAATATTTTTAAATTCCATCAAATTTTATGATTAAAGGAATCCATCACTCATTTCTATTTGTAAATGAATTTAGATTCATAACATTTCACAGACTCCACCTATCCTTAAACATCATTCCACAACTCAACCAATCAACTACTATATACTATAAATCAGATTCTAATTCATTCAAATTTTATTCCGCAAGTCAAACGTCTCCTAAGGGTACGTTTGGTATATGAAATGAAATTTATAAGTTTTTTCAATGAATGTTATAATTAGTTACAATAAATAGAGTTTGACATATAAGATTAAGATAAAAACTATTAAATATTCATTCTCTTTCTATTGTTTTGATTCTCTATATGTTGACAAGAAAATAAAAGTTATACTAAACTCAATTCTCTCTACACTTTCTCATTGAGAATCAAGAATCTCATCACATAATAAAAATACATGTAAATCTCATATAATTCTATTAATCTAATCGTACCGAACGTCTCTGACAACAAGATATAAAAAATTCCACTTCAATCACAGTTGTGCGTTTTAAAGAATTTTTTTTGTTTTAAACTTTTAATTTATAATTAATGAAAATGTAAGTTAATTAAATTAATCATTATTTTATTATTATATAACGATTCCACTTCAGAATATTTATACATGTGGCCATAAAAAGTTAAAACAGAGGCCATGTCACCTACAAAGCTTAATAGTTCTGCATCCAATCTTAGTAAGAAATGTAAATAAAACCATCACATTTTTTATGTCAAAAAAAGGCTAACAAGCACAAGACAATATATTTTAAAAATAAATAGGGATGATTAATTCTTAACTTATAGAAAAACACTAAGACCGAAATAAACACAATTGTATCTAAAAAATGTGTACTTATGAAAGTTTAGCAATTGAAGTCATAAAACATGCAAATAAAACTAGATACATGAAGTGTCGGTCCTATCATTTTTGAGGCACGGAGCATATACTTAAAAATGGCCCTCTATATATAAACAAAATTCGTATAAAAAAATTACAATTAAATAATATTGAGAAAAAAACGCTATATTTTTTATTTGTATGATGATAAATTGGGCAAAAATTGCATACAATATTAAATAATATTTTTATTAGTAAATAGAGAAAAAAATTCAAAATTTTAAATGATTCACAATATAAATAGTAAACATATATGTCAAAAATAAATAACATCCCAAAAAATAAATATATATGTCATTAGTATTTTTAATAATCGTATAATAAATAACATAAATCACATGATAAACAAAAAAAAATCAACCTCATTGAAAAACAAAAGTGTAAATATTGAATTTGATGGATAATATATTGATATAAAGTAAAATAGACGATATCTGTAGATGAAATCCAAGTGATAGTGATTAGATATAAAATAAAATAAAAATGCACATAATAAGAATCGATCCCACACCATTGGGATTCCAAGATAAAATGACTACAAGCTGAACCAACACATCGTTTATGTCTTTTATCGCGCAAAAAACATATAAGTTAATACTAGACAGTTGGACCATTTAACATATGAATTTTTTTAGACCGGTTATAGTGAATTGGGCCCTAGGCTGTGGCTCAGGTGCACCAGGCCCGGCCCTGGCTACAAGAAAAACGATCTTAACCGAGGAAAAGTTCCCTCAGTAATCTTAGGGGGCGGCGTTTGGTTCGCAGATTTTTTTCTCTGGGATTTGCATTTGTCAGAATTTTGTCAAGAAATTTGTTTTATCTTATAGAAAAAATTTGTTAATCTGAACAATGCAAAGTAACCTGGATTTAAAAACCTAGGGGGGAGGCTGAGTTTTTAAATAACAAAGAAGCAATGGATTTATAACATCCTGATATTTTAAATCATTACTGAAATATATGAACCAAACACCGTATTTTAAATGCAAATCCCATCGAATTTCAAGAAATCCGCGAACCAAACACAGTATTCTTGTATGTTGATCACGACTTGTTGACGGGGCTCCTCGAAAGACGAGACTTTTCTTTTATTCTTAAAACTTGTGATTGTCATATCAAATTTAAACGTTATGACATGAAACCAAACAACAAACAACTGCATTTCTTTTTATATTAATTAAATATTAACAAATCACACATTTAATCTATAAGCCTTACACGTAATATCGTTGATTGTGATATCTAATATACTTTTATATTTAAAAATCATTACAAAAAAAAATGTATAAAATATTAAAATGCTCGAAACAATTTTAAAAAATAAAGAAGACTAAAAAACCATTAAATTGTTGACCTTCCCAACTACATTGATTGACATGGGCGGTTATTGGTTGTCCCTCACACCAACTTGCCACCTCTTGGATTTATGACTTTATTATCTCTCAACTGTATTATTATTTATTATTTATTATATTTAATATTTATTTTTATATATAACCCTTTTTTTCATGGTTTTTTGCCAAATCTTTACACATATATAACTTATGATCAATGATCTTAAATAGTTAAATGTAAATTTCTATCATAAGTAAGAACACCGGTCTTAAGTATTTTAATGTCCAATGCACGATTAAAGAAGAATGTCTTTCTAAAATATTTAAAATGCAACATACTATTTTTTAAATAGGTTTGACCAATATAGAAAAAATTTATTTTTAAAAATACATGTTATTTTTAAAAAGATTTTGGTCAATTATTGGTCTGAAAATTTGAAAAATACACGTGATGATCTAATACATTACTTACTGCATCAAAAAAATGATGTCCCTTCATGACTTGATGTCCTGGACGGTAGCCCATGTGGCCCCCTCAGGGCCAGCCCTGACAAGTAATCTTAATTTCTTACAAAATAGTTTAACTCTTTAATTAAACCTAATCGGCTAAGATTTTATGTCTAGTTGCCAGATTATTAAAAAAATAAAAATGATATTTTTTTAATTATAAAATTACAGAAAATTTTGAATATCAGCTAAATATTTAAAAGATATTTGAAAATCAAGTAAAGTATCATAGACGGGTGTCACAATCGTTAATGTCTTGCAATGATTAACAAAGAGTAAGTATGAGATATTGAAATCACACATTTTATAAGAGAATGTGCTGTTTATTTTTATAAATAAAATAAAATAAAACATAAATAATGATTGGATTTATTTCGAAAGGAAAAAAGAGTCATTCGCATAAAAGAAATTAGTGTTGAATTTGGATTATTTAATGAAAAGGGAGAAAGTGACAATATCCAAGGGTTTCTTATTTCTGCATTCTGTTTAATTTTACAAAGAATAATTGATCGAAAAATATAATATAAAATTTAAAAAGTGATTGTATTGTAAAAATTTTAAATCGTTAATGACTCATGCAACATAAAATTCATTTTCTTAGGACAAGAATTGATAATGAAATGTTATTTTTACTGGAGAAATTAATAATCATAAAGTTCAATTCTAATCTTGTTATATGGTTAACACTATTATTTTTTTGACAAAATTAAAATTTTAGATTTTTTTCTTGACCTAAAAAATTTCATGTACCCATTATTGTCAAATTTTAAATTCTATCTTTCTTTTTCGGTCATTTTCTCTCTCTAATTTTATAACATAATTTTTAAAGATTCAAAAGAGATAATTATTTATTACTATTATTCTTCTCATAAAAATAACTTTATTGCTTTCATTTGTATATCATATCTATTTATTAACTAATCTGATAAGTTATTAAGATAAAATATGTCAAATAGAAAAGTTACAGATTTGCTCCATGAAACATGATCAAATAATAATCAAATATTTATTAAAATGATATTCAAATATTTATTAAATATCTAATAACTTGAATGTTCCAATTTATGGTAATGTCAAAAAGGTCAATTTCGTCAAACTTTTAAAAAGTGATGTAATGTTACAACTTACACCAACTATGCCATAATAAGGATCCATAAAATAAAAACTTAAAAATGGCATTTTAGTAATTAGCAAAAGTACCAAGAACATTTATATATCTAGTGTATTATATAAGTAGCATAACCCTCCTTCAAGATCCATTCATCCCAATACTCAAGATCAAACCAATTGCATTAGAAACAATAACCCAATCCAAATCAAACAAAAAAAAAAAATGTCTCTTGTGACTCAAGAAATTAGGGCAAGTGCATCAGAAATTTACCATGGGGATGCAATTTGTCAAGAAAAATCGAAGTTTTTGCTCACAGAAATGGGGCTACCCAATGGCCTTTTACCTTTAGAAGACATTGAGGAATGTGGGTATGTCAAAGATACCGGTTTCGTATGGCTCATTCAAAAGAAAGAGAAGAAACATAAGTTTGAAAAGATCGGGAAACTTACATCGTATGCAACGGAGGTAACCGCATACATAGAAAAGTTCAAGATCAAGAAACTAACTGGAGTTAAAACTAAGGAGCTTTTGATGTGGATCACGCTAAATGAGATATATATTGAAAACCCGCCTACCGGAAAGATCACTTTCAAGGCCACTTCTGGCCTTTACAGGTCTTTTCCGGTATCGGCTTTTGAACTTGAGGATGTGAAGAAAGATGTTGGTGTGGCTAAGGATGCTAAAGTGGTTGAGGGTGTGAAGAAAGATGTTGGTGTGGCTAAGGATGCTAAAGTGGGTGAGGAGGTGAACAAGGAAGCACATGTCAAGGAGGTTTGAGTAAGTACTTTGTACCAAAAAATTAAGTTTTAATTTTAGTGTGACTTTTCACAATATAAATGTATCATGTTATCAATAATGAAAGATCCTAATGCTTCATGATTTCCATTTTCAATTGAATCATAAATTTCTTTCTATTTTGTTGGTTTATTCTCGATAGTCCCCTCAATGGTAATTTAACAGGTTGGATATAAACCAATAATATGGATCCATATATCACATGTTACCTGATTATAAATTATACGATTTATTTATGTGCTAGTTGCAAGATCAGTTAGTGGATGTATCGAGATGTTGGTTTAACATTTTTCCCTTTGTAACCGAAGAAAATGTTATGTTATCGTATTTACTATTTTCAAACTGTCTACGATTTAAAACGATCTAATTGAAAGATAATAGGTATAGCAAGGGGACGACGACAAACATCCTTTAAAAGCAGTAATTAATAACGGATTTATGTTTTTCTATGGATATATTTACTTTTATTATTTATTCGGGACATATTCATAAACTATTAAATAATTTCTAGAGTAATTTAAACCTAACATTTAAAAAGTTGTTTATAATTCGGTTTTGCCACTAATTTGTCATGTGAAGGTTAGAAAAGAAAACACGAAATCTTAAAAGTATGATGCCATCCATAGCAATGCATTACACGACATTTGAAAATTAAATAGGAGTAAACTCTACGGTTGTGCTACTCACCACCACAAAGAATCATGTTTTTAATTATCGGAAATACCTCGCTTAAAGTCATTTTTTTTTTAAAAAATTTCATAATCATGTTTAAATTATTAATATAAGACTACTTGTAAAAAATCACACATAAACACACACTAGAACTATATGAAACGTGAATGTTCACATGAACTGTACTGTTGTGAACGTATATTCACACTAAGTATGTTCACATAAATTTTTTCACATTCACATGACTTTTAAGATGTTAGAAAGTGAGAATATATGCAATTTTTTACAAATAGTCTTATACTATTTGTATCTAAATGAATATGAAATTTAAATATGAAAATAGACACTTATCTTATAAATAACATTTATGGTTTTTTTTTTTTAATTCCGGTTTTATCATAAGATTGATTGATTAACCAAAATTTCCCAATAAGAGCACACAATAAATGAATACTATCTTCATCGGGACAAGAGACAAACACAATAAGTGAATTGTCAAAAAAAAAACATGGTAAAAAGGACATGGTTTCGTATGAGACTTTATTGTATGGATTTACTTGTGAAAAAAAAAACATCGTGTTTAATTCGTTTGAAACTCGTACAGTTTGTGAATTGTGATGTGGTGTGTTGAGAATTAGTGGATCTATAATTGATCGATGATTTCTCAAATTAGTTTCCGAAATGTGAATTCCTTGATTGATCACATAGATGTGATGATTTCTAGATGCGATTGGAATTCACTCTCTTGATCAGATTTTGGGGTGGTAATTTTGACCCAACGGGCTAAACGGACCGAACAGTTAAATGGACCCATTGTAAAAAAACTAAGATAGAACATATTTTTTTCCAAAAATGAAAATTTATAAAACGTTGTATTAAAAAATTGTTTCTTGAAAAAAATTCAAAACTATGTAAAATTTATGACTTTTGGACGTCAACCCGTTTGTTAGAATGTGCTGAAATTGACCCCCCCCCCCCCTAATCAAAATGATGAACAATAATGTGTCGTTTTCAACTTTCAGATAGGACTGTAATAGAACAGAACTTAGTGAACCAAATAATATGGACAATATGTCATTTGATTAACTGAATGAACATGAACATGGTTCTCATTCATTCGTTTACGTTCGTGAACACTCGTTAATGCCTCCGTTTTTATTCATTTAATAAAAAAATCAACATGTTTTAATGTTTTTTACGTTTTCGTCCCTCCATATTAACTTTTTCCATAAAAGTCATTAAGTTAATTTTTCTTTTTGGTTTAGTGAAATTTGGACATTAGAACCCGGTTTTTCAGTTTTAAAAACCCGGTTCACAAAGTATAACCGGGGTCTAATATCAAAATTTCACTAAACCAAAAAGAAAATAATAATTTGAGGTTTTTTATGGAAAAAAATAACATGGAGGGACAAAAACGCAAAAAAACGTTAAAGCATGTAGATTTTTTCATAATAAACCCAATAATAAAAGCATGATAGTTTATAATATTCAAAGATATCCTCCATCAATCCAATTTGTAAAATATCAGAAACAGAAAGGTGGACCAAACTTTTAATGGGACAAACAATTGTGAAACACAAAATGGTTACATGGGCCTAATTGACCAAACCTATATGGTCCAATGGCCTGACCACTTGAGCAATGTCACTTAGTTGTTAGTTAGCACGACCCGTTCACTTATCAATTTAGACAATTTAATTAGGCTCACTAATTTTCTATAGTTAAGAATTAACCAAAATGGATCAACATCAAATTTAACCATAACTCCAAATCTAGGAATTGTTATAATCTTTACAAATAGTCCAAGATAAAGTTTCTGCCGCAAGTTCCATAAGATCGAAGAAAAGATTGACGAACAAGGAAAACAGATGAAGAGAAGAGAGAGCGCACAATGATTTTCTCTTTGTTTTCGTTGCATATGATTATAAACCCAACTCAATATGTACGAAACAAATTATCTCATCATGTTAACTAAAAAGCTAATTGATGATAGCTAATTATTAACAAACTAATAGAGCGTTTCGGTTTATTAGATATTTTCAAAATTAATGAAATCTGTCAAATGAATGAAAAGGTGAAAGAAACTAAATCTGATTGCAATAAAATGTGTCACGTGTTTGATTGGTGGGAACAAAATGAAATTAAATTTCATTCCTTGTTGTTTTTTTATCAGTATGTAACATTTTCAAACGAATTGAAATATAATCATAACATATTTTGTTTAGGATAAGGATGTGGTAAGAGTAGATAGGGATGTGTTGGTGGAGTGTAGGGTAGGGTTGAGCTCGGTACTGGACCTTACCGAACCGATACCGATCCCGAAAATACCGAAACTGAATTATTAGTTTTGAAAGAACCAAATACCGAACCGTATAATTTTATATGGTACCGGTTCGATTCCGAATACCAATTTTAGTTAATTTAAAAACTGAATACCGAATTTTAGCTAATTTAAAAAACCGAATACCGAACCGAATATATTAATTCGGTATTGGTCGGTACCGGTACCGGTTTGATACCGATTTGGGTTCGAGAAATGGTACCCGTCGCTCACCCCTAGTGTAGGGTGGGAATGAGACGTGATGGGACAAGGTAGGATAGGTATGATGTGGGTGGCAGGGTGAGGTTAGGTAGGTAAGGAATAAGGGTAATGGAAGTTGGGATATAATGGGTAAGTGTAGTGTAAAGGGTTAGACGGGATGTTGTAGGATTTGGTGGGGCAAATAAGTTTAGGTGCGGTAAGGTATGTATAGGATCGGATAGGATGGGGTAACGTAGGATAATGGATGAATGTGTGTAGTGTAATGTAATGTAATGTAATATAAGGTGGATGTAATGTAGTGTAGTGTAGGGTTGGGATGGGATGCAGGGCCGACCCTGGGCCTGGTCCACCTGGGCCACCGCCCAGGGCCCAATCACTCTAAAGGGCCCAAAAAAAATTTAATATGTTAATATAGCCCAACAGTCCAGTATTAGGTTATATGTGTTATGCGCAAAATAAATCACAGATAATGTGTTGGTTCAGCTGGTATTTGTCTCATCTTGGAACTCTAATGGCATGGGTTTGATTCCCATTGTGTGCATTTTTTTTGTTTTTTTATATCTCATCACTATCACTTGGATTTTCATATATAGATATCGTCTATTTGCTTTATATCAATATACAATCCATCAAATTCAATATTCATACTTTTGTTTTTCAATGAGTTTGATTTTTTTATTTTTGTTTATCACGTGGTTTATGTTATTTATTATACGATTATTAAAAATACTAATGAGATATGTATTTATTTCTTGAGATCTTATTTTTTTTGACACATATGTTACTATTTATATTATGAATCATTTAAAATTTAAATTTTTTTTTTCAATTTACTAATAAATATATAATTTAATATTGTTTGCAATTTTTAACCAATTTATAATCATACGATGTTAATATTAAATTCTTTTTTGCGGTTTTTGGATTGAGGAAAAATTCAGAGAAGCACCATGAAACCATTACACGATGACAGATTGTGAAGTTTTTAAAAACATGACATTGACAATAGTGCAACAAAATCAATATTATTTAATTGTAATTTTTTTATACGAATATTTCTTATATATATAGAGGGCCCCTTTTTAAGTTATGCCCCGGACTTAAAAAATGATAGGACCGGCCCTGATGGGATGGGATTGGGTTGGGTAGGTAGGTAAGGGATGGACAGGATAGGTGTGTGGATGCAGTTGTAGAAGTTGTATGGATGTGTTGGGATGGGCTAAGGTTGGGGCTGGTGTAGGGTGGGTCGGGTTAGGTCATAAGTAAGCTCGATGAGAATAAAATGACATAACAATGGAATGTTCATTTCTTGGACACTCTATGAAAAACACATTACTTTAGTGTGGAGGAAATGTTTTTATGAAAGAAAATTTACATTTTATAAAATTTGACAACCAAACATATAATATGAATTTATTTCTTTTCGTCAAAGTTTTTCAGAACCTGTAAACTAAACAACCCCTAATGTTTACGGTTAAGCAAATCTGCATGACCTACGTAGTTGCATGTTATGAAATACCGTCGAACAGGGGCGTCTTTTAGGGTGTGCGAGAGGCTCGACTGCACAGGGCCCCTCAATTTCGTAGGGCCTCACAAAATTAATAAAAATCTAAATTTAAACCAATAAAATTTTTCTGTATATGAGATGTATATGTTGTTCCTCGGCGTTAAATGGAATTCATGTCATATTCAACTTGATTCGTATTATTTATTTTAATTTCATATTAATCAATTTTTTTTGTTATTCACAATCTCCACTTTACCTATTAAAATTGAGTCTCAAAATGACCAATTACTATTTAAAATATTTAAGAAACTATGTTGTAATCACAAGCACAGGGCCTCCGAAATCCATGAGACGGCCCTGCCGTCGAATTCATGTTGAGCCAAAATCCTTCATTTAGGAAACCCTGAAATCACCAATTTTGTTTTGTTTTTTTTTTCTCAAAAATTTTGATATTTTTAATGCAAATAGTATGTTATTTTAATATATAAATTTATGTTAGTTTTGGACTTTAGGTTGATTTAAAAGTTTGTAGGTTGGAACATAGCTCGTGATCATGTGATCTGTACAATTAAGTCACATTGGATGCATAATTAAGCTCAGAAGGTATTATTGGTTAGAGTCATAATTATAAAGAAATATTGAGTATATATCAACTAGATTGTTAGAAGTTACGAAAGACTCGTCAAGTCCAATTAAGCCTTGACTGGCTTGACGCCGTAAGGATGTGCAAAGTGAAAAACCAAACCAAACTCGTACCGAAAAATAATGAAAATCAAAACCGAGAATTGAAGCGTATGGAACCGAATTTAGGTTCGGTTTAGCTGGTTCAAGTACAATTCTTCAGTTTTTTTTACTTTTATTTAAGAAATACAAAACCAAATCAAATCAAAATCAACTAATCAATAAAATGACAACCGTGAAGCGAATCGTATTTTTGTCCGATTGTTCAACAATTCGCATCCCTGCTTAATGAATTTTTTTTCTTTCCCTTGTATCCATTATTTAAGACTCAACTGGATGAGCTTTTGATGAAACTTGTGTTTCTTTTTTAAAATTGAACGTTTTTTTTTTACTAAGGTATTTCGTCAAATGGCTAGTACGACGCTCGGAGGAGAACCTTGCTTGAATGCCTTGTGCACAACGGTTCCTTCAACATTTTTTTTTCACTAATGTTTTTAGCCGAAGTAATTTCTTTAATCGTTCGTATTATTTTCGAGTTTATCTTCTAATCTAGTTTTTTTTTAAAGAATCTTGTATTTATGTGACCTAAATATGTTTCATGTTAATATTGCTAAAAGAGTGAAATATAATATAAGAAATAACATTGATACTATATTTATTATAACATAAATTGTTATGTCTCTTTTTGGGTAAGCAACAAATGTCCTACATGAATTGTTTAGTCTTCATTCATTATTCCCATTAAAGCATCATCACCCATAAAATTGCTAAAGACTAAAAAGGATAACTCTACAATTACACAATGTAATGTAATATAAATTTATTATGAACTAAACTTTTATATCATTTTATTTTTATAAATAATTATTAATGAAAGTAAAATATGAATACTAACATATGTAGATAACCATGTATTACGTGATTTACCTCTTCCATGTTGGTAATGAGACCGGTCGCTAGAACCCCAAATGGTAGGTTATCACTTTTTTTCATACTAAAACTTCTAAAAACATGAAAAAAAAAATGAAATCGTAGTTGGGAAAAAATTTTGTGCTTCTTTTAGATCTAAACTAGGAGTGAGCAAGAAACTTGAAAAAACCATAAGAGTAATTCAGATTTGATTGCACCTAAAAACCGAACTGACCTAAAGACTATTTAACTTTTAAATGTTTTAGTTATCCAATTTACTAGTTTACCCGTTAAATACATGAACAAATATACTGTCTGAAATGTTCTCAGCATCAGTCCATCATTGCTGCAACAGTGAGCTATGTCTGTTTTCTTCACACATGGGGGACCATCTGAACCCTAACGATCTATTTAACCCTGCCGCCGGCGACGACAACAACAAGGTCTCCGATGACGACGATGTGAATGGAGGTTTTGTTTACGTCAAGGACTTACCCAAAGCAGACGAGGAGTTGGCTTGCTATTCATGAGGCCAAGAGTTTGAATTCTTCTATTCGTAGAGATCCTCGAGGACCAGCTTGAGTTCTTTCCGGTGAGTTCCTGTTAAAAATTTTGTTTCAAATTTATCTATCATCTGTGTTGTTTTGTTTGAGAAAATATGGTCGATTTTTGACCTAAATTGATGTTTGATAACATATTATGTTTATCTTTGTAGGGCGTATGAACTGATTAATATGGCCGATGAATTTCTTAGATTTGGTACGAATATACTCATCCCGTCATCCGATCGGAATCCTGTCTGTTTAGCCTATGCTGCTGGCGTTAACGCTTAGAATGATGACGTGGCTGCCTCAGGAACACGAAAATCCCAAGTTTTTAACTTTCATGTCTGTCTTCTTCTCTCATTTGGCCTACCATTTTTATCTTCTTTGTTCAATCAGTTTGACAGCAACTTTTGATTTTCTTTCTTCTTTCTATTGGCTTTTCGTTATAGTTTCGATGAAAAAAAAAGCCCATTGATTTCATTCCATCAACTGTTGTTTTTCTTTATTCTAAATGGTATCCGATTATTCAAACAAAAACTAAAATAATAGTAATACTGATAATAATGAATACAATGATGTTTCGAGTCCAAACAAAATTGATTTTCAAGTGGTGGGTCTCAATTTTGTCGGCCAGTAATACGATACCCCATTATAAAGACTCCAGTGGAGGAGCTTTTGGGTTTCATTTCATCGGTGGGGATTTTTATTTATGAATTATTGAGCTTCGTTTTATGAATCTGAAAAGAGAGATATCATAAACGACGAGATTCAGGAGCTTCTTTTGAGATTTTAAAGGTTTTTTTTCTCTGAGGCATTTCATCGAATGGCTGGTACGATACCTGGAGTTGAAAGTGCTCGGCGGAGGAGGTTCCGTGGGAGTAGTGGGTGGTCTGATTCTTCGTTTAATGTCAATTCTGCTTTTGGGTCTTCGAGGAGAAGGGTTTACGATACCCGTTTCAATTCCAATTCCTTCTTGGTATTAATCAACACAATTTTAACATTTTGCTAGCACTTTTTGAGCCTAAATTGCAATAGAATATGCATATTAAAAGCTTAATTTGGCTCTAAAACACACCTAGACATATGACTTTTAGGTTGTGTTTGATACTTTGATCAGATTATTCTTCAACTAATTAGTTATAAATATTTGAAAACAGCAAAGAAGCATGGTGAACCAGTCAGATCAAGATGAGAAGCTGGGTGGTGTAGCCAGAAAAGCCAAAGAAAGACTTGATGGGAAGCTTAGAGGCAACTGGTGTTCAGAAATCAACAGGTATAAATATTGTTCTTATTAATATTGTTAGATTGTTACCAAAAGAATCAAATCTCATTGTCTCAATGGTCTGGGGGCATGTTAGCAAGAAAAACTGTCACTTTGCTAACATGTGCCGAAGTTTTTAATCCCCAAAACCAAAAAAAAGTTGTGATCTTTGGATACCCTTTTGAATTTGCTTAAATTTCTATGTGAAATAGCCAAGAAAGATCTAGAGGTGGTGCAAGTGTTCTTGAAGAAGTTGGGAGAAAGCCAAGTACTTTCATGGTGGTAGGAAACTTACAAATGGAGGTTTTTGGTCTAAAAAGGAGCGGATCGAAAAGGTTTAATTGGGGGAAAATGGGGTTGAATTGGAAGGCATCTGATCAAGACGAGTGTGCGGTTTGTTTGGAGAAATACAAGGTTGGTGAGAACCTTGCTCGATTGCCTTGTGCACACCGGTTCCATTCGATGTGTTTGTTACCCTGGTTAGAGAGCCATGCACACTGCCCTTGTTGCAGAACTAACGTTTTCGGGTCGAAGTGATTTGTTTGCTTTATTTGTATTATTTTCCAAGCGTTGCCGTCTAGTCTAGTTTTTTTTTTATTTATAAGAATCTTGTATTGTATGTGACCTAAATATGTTTCATGTTAGTATTGCTAAAAGAGTGAAATGTAAAATAAGAAAAATAGCATTTATGGACTAGCTTTATTTTAACATAAGTTTTAATGTCCCTTTTTGTGTAAGCAACAAATGTCCTAGGAATCTCGGAGTTGTACAATAATTGTTTAGTCTCCTCTCATTGTTGCTATTAAAAAACATCACCCATAAAATTCCTAAAGACTAAAAAGAATAACTTAAAAATAATACAATGTGATGTAATATAAAATTTTGAGTTAATTACAAAATTGGTCCTTGTGGTTTGTATAAAATTTTGGATTTGGTACCTGAACTTTCAATTTTGCAAAATTGGTCATTATCATCAAGGTTTACTTTCAAATTAGTCCATTATCCATCAACTTTTATTTAAATGTCCATTTTGCCCTTGTTTATATTTACACTTTTGACTCTTTTAATTACAAATCATTACCAACTCTTTATTTTAATAAATAAATAGATAAAAGAAGTAATAAAAATATTAATATTCTTAATTAATTGGAAACAAAAACAACAATATCTTTTTCCAGTTTTTTATTATTATTAGTTTTAGTTTTTTATGTTTTATATATATATAATCTTTTAATCGGTTTTACGTCATTTTATTTATATTATATATAGTTTTAATAATTTTCAAATCTTAATCAATTTTATAACTTTAAAAAACTTTTGCAATTTTATTATTTGTTTTTTGTTTCGAAAAATAAGTTTTTATTTGGTCTGTGTAATTATATATATATATATATATATATATATATATATATATATATATATATATATATATATATTCGGTTAAATTAAAAATCTAAATGATTTGTTCTTCTATTCGTTCAAAAAAATTAAAAAGTGAAATAATTCGTCATTTTTGAATTGGAAAATTTTACATATTGATTGATTGTTTTCTTCGTTTGGTTAAATTAAAAAACGGAGTTCGTATTTTTTCGGAGCGAAAACATTTAAAATTAAATCAGTTGGCTTATTTTCAACGGTTAAATTGAAGATCGAAATGGTTCGTCGTTTTTTCCAAACGAAAGTATTTAAAATTAAAATGGTTGACCGTTTTTGCGTTTGGTTAAATTAAAAATCAAAATTTTTATTTGTTTTAATTTATAAAAAAAAACATTAAAACTAGATTAAATGGTTGTTTTTTTCCATTTAGTTAAATTGACAACCGAAATGGTTTGTCATTTTTCCAAACAAAAACATATAAAATCAAATATGATGAACCATTTCAATTTTTCGAGCGAAATGATTAACTAAATGGAAAAAAGACCAACCAATCTAATTTTAAGTGTTTTCGATGGAAAAAAACGAACAATTATTTCAATATTTAATTTAACCAAACGTAATAAACAAATAATCTATTTTTTAATGTTTTTAGCAGAAAAATGACTAACAATTCCGATTTCCAATTTAACGAAACGAAAAATGATGAACTAATTTAATTCGAAATTTTTTCGTTCTAAAAATGGTATATTATATATACCATAAAAATAGAAAATATAAAGTATAAAATTGCGAAATGAAATTAGAATTATTCGAAATGTTGTATTGTATTGTATTTTTTTTTTTTTGTTTCTAATTGATTAATAACATTAATACTTCTATTATATTTTTATATCTATTTGTTTTATCAAAAAGAGAGTTGTTAATAATTTGTAAATAAAAGGCTCAAATGTATAAATATAAACAAGGGCAAAATGGGTATTTTAATTAAAGTTAATGGATAAGGGACCAATCTTGAAAGTAAACCTTGATGATAATGACCAATTTTGCAAAATTAAAAGTTTAGGGACCAAATCCAAAATTTGATACAAACCACAGGGACCATTTTTGTAATTAACTCTAAAATTTTATTATACACTAAGTTTTATAACAGATTAATTTTATAATGATGGTGTTTGGAAAGTAACATATAAATATTAAATCATGTAGATAATAATTTTATGTGAAATACACAAACATTTCTAATGAAATCTTACCTGGAACTTTTCTGTAATAGGTTCGATGGTTCCCTTGATCTCTTATTCTCTATGGTTTAACTTTAAAGTCATGTTCTATAAAAAGTTCATTAGAGGAAAGCAAAATTTACTATCCGAATCCGAAATCTCGGATAGTTTCGGATCGGATTTTCGGATTTTTGTTTCAGATGCTCGGATTCGGATTTTTTTGAACACCCCTAGGCATTGGGGCCGGCGGGAACACCGTCCCCTACCCGAAATCCCAATAAAAAAACCTCGAGTCGATGTATAACTTCAAGAAAAGATGCATCCCTCTTTCTCTCTCAAACACTCTCGCTTATTTTTATTAAATGAAAAATGTTAGCGGTATGTTAACACTGCTTATGTTATGGGTAAGTGAATGTGTAAAATTGATTTGTTGTAGATAAAGGTTTTCTTCCTAACATTGTGTTCCACAACCTCATTTAAAGAAGGAAAGGAATGGATTCAAAAAAAAAAAAAAAAATTTGTTTGCTTACTATTTCTTTCTTCCAATACTTAAAAAAAGAATGGAAAATTCTTTTCACTCTATTCCTTTTTTTTTTTTTTCCCTTTCTATCATTTTCTTTCTACTTGATGGAACACTAAGTAAGTTTCTTGATTTATTTTAGGGTAAATTACAAATTTTGTCCCTGTGGTTTATCAGTAATTATGGATTGGGCCTTTAACCTTAAAAATTACACTGACAGTCCTTGTTGTTGAAGTTTTGTTACGGATATGATCTTTTGGCCATTTCAAATGACCATTTTACCGTTACTAGTTTAATAATAATTATTAATGTTGTTATTATTAATAGTTTTATTATTATAAAATAATAAGATAATTTAAAATAATTTTAAAACCACTAAAATTAATTTAGTGTAGAAAACACATGAATATAAATAATAAATTATTTTTAAAGACATACGAATAATTATTATTATCAATTAAAAACTAAATATCAACGTTTTGAGTTTAGATTTTTAAAATAAAATGTAAACCTTTTGAAAATCATAAAATAAATTATTTATATTAAGTATTCGTTTTTTTATAATTTTTACGTTAAATGATTTTTAATAATGATTAAAATATCTATAAAAACATATAAATTGTTATTTCATCATTTTGATGATTAAAAACTAGAAGCAAAATAGTCTTTTAACTTTAGGTTTCCTTTTTATTTTTTGTTGAAAAAATTAAACGTTTTCATGAATAATAAAACACAAAAGTTAAACATTTTGATGAACAATAAATAAGTTTTATAGAAACCATTGTTTTTTCCGAAAACTATAACTTGAAAACTGAAATTGAAAATTGACTAGTTTTCGTGAACTAATTTAAACTTTTCAAAACAGTTAAAGTTTTTTAAAATGTTATAAGTTTTTAAAATGTTTAAACTATAAGAATGTTTTTCGTTTATTGAAAGGTGTTAAAAACTTGTTTATGTAAAAATTTTAAAAACGTCAAAAAAGTTTTTAATATTTTTTGACAATGTACATTTATTTTTTTATTTAAAAAAGTTTAATTTTTTTAAAAGGAAAAAATATAAACTCAAAACGTTATTTTTTAGTTTTTAATTAAAAAATTATTGTGCATTTGTCTTTATTATTACTTTATTATTTAAATTTATGTCTTTTATATTAAATTAATTTTACTGGTATTTTTAATTTTTTAGATTAGTCTATTATTTAATAATAATAGAAATGTCAATAAAAACAATATATATAATAATTATTAAACAAGTTAGAGTAAAATGATCATTTTAAATGGTCAAAAGACTAAATCCATAACAAAACCTCAACCACAATGGCTGTCATTGTAATTTTTAAAGTTTAAAGGACGGTCATTCATAATTTCCAATAAACCTCGTCTAAACCAACCGAAAACCAAAATTTAACCCAAAATCAAACCAAAAACACGATTGCACAAAGGCCAAAGCTTGTAGCACCTTCCATTCCAAAGGTTTTTCTCCATCAAAGTGAGCTGTATCCTCTTTTCTTCACACACATGGGGACCACCTGAACCCTAACATAAACTTCATCTTCCCGCTTTGAATCTCTTTCTTTCCTTTTTGTTTTGTGTTTATATTCCTTCCTTCCTTCATCCATGAAATGGGATATGGAGATGGAAGAGGTGGAAGCTGTTTTGGAGAAGATTTGGGACTTGCACGACAAGCTTAGCGATGCTATTCATTCCATTTCTAGATCTCATTTCCTTCATTCCGTCAAAGCCTTACGCAAGTCCAACGATCTATTTGACTCTGCCGCCGGCAACAATAACAAGGTCTCCGATGACGATGTGAAAGGAGGTTTTGTTTACGTCAAGGACTTTCCAATTGAAGCAGATGACGAATTGGCTATTCATGAGGCCAAGAGTTTGAATTCTATTCGTACAGCTCTTGAGAACCTCGAGGATCAGCTTGAGTTCTTTCATGTGAGTTTCTGTTAAATTTAACATCTGTGTTCTTTTGTTTGTGAAAATGTGTTGGAGTGGACCTCAATTTGTTGTTTCCTTGAAATTTTGGTGACAAGAGCAGGATCGTTGCCACATTGTGACCTGAATTGCTGTTTGATTTCATTTTATGTTTATCTTTGTAGGGCGTATGAACTGATACTGATGAAACTGATTTTTAAGCGTTAACAATTCTAAAGTACGAGCCTTGATTTTCGAGCCCCCCCCCCACCCTTTAGATTCTCAGACCCCCTGAACTTGTTTTGAGTTTTGGGGCTTCGGTTAATATTTGCTAGAATGGACAGGGTCACTTAACCTGTTAGTGGCGTTTTTTTGCTGTTGTTATAGGTTCTGGTTCATTACTTATGTTTCTGAATAGTTATAATCCAAAAATACTAGTTTGCTTGTACGGTAATGCTGCATCATGAAGCATATGGTACTAATTTGTTTATGGAATTGATTGTTTCAACTTGTTTTGTCATGGCTTTCGCTGGGAAAGATTTGACAGTGTTACGATTGACTGAGCACAATTATTTTACGAAAAGAAAAAGGAAAGGAAAAGGGATTGTTATATCCCCATAAGCCGTCTCATTGTTTTGTATCATAAATCCAATCTTGTTAGAAAGAGCAAGCATGGGTAGTAGAAGATATTAGTAGGCTTTCTAAGAAGTTATTAGGTTCACAGTTGGGGAATTTTAAATCCACTGTTTATGTGATAGCTTTCTATTGAGAAGGTAGTGGGAGACAAGATTGGTATTGTTTCATGCTAAATGAGCTGTTAGGTTAGCATTTGGCTAATCCATTGCGTTAAACTATAAGCTTATGTTTCTTGTATTGCTCATGAGCTTACCTGAAAAATCTTATCTGTGCACTACTTAAATATGAATTTGTGCATTATTTGATTTTTCAATACATTCAATTGCTCTTAACTGCAAGTTTAGGAGGCATTATGATGCTTTTGTAAATGTCTTGGGTGTTAATGGACAACGACATTAGCTGAGGCTTTATGCAAATATTGGGGCAACCCTAAGGTCCCTAACATAACCTGGTATATATTTTTCATCTTGGTGGGAGTAAAATTTCACATGCCATAAGAAATATTGGAGATAGCTTGTGGAAGATTAGAAAAAAGTGCAGAAGCCATCTTATGTGAACGATTAAAGTGAACTTGTAGTTATATTTTCAACAGAAACAGTTTATATGCGTGTTGTTGAATTTTGATAGTAGATAGCCATATAGTCTTGCAGGTATATGCATGAGTTTAGGTCCTTTAGGAGGTCATCAATCAAGGTTTGTTCTATAGGACTTGGGTTGTGTTTGTTATTTTAAGAGGTAAATGTCTGAAATCTGAAAAGCACGTCTGAAATTAATAGGTGGACTTAAGATCTAAAATCTGAAGTCTGAAAACCACATCTGAAATTAAGATATGACACGTCTGAGATAAAGAGTTGGTCTCAAATGTTTAATTTGATATAATTGATTTTAATATTTTAGTTAAATAAAATATCAACTTACGTCGACCTCTTAAATTCAAACTTCAGACGGAAGTCCACAGCTTAATTGCAGACGTTGTTTTCAGACGTTTTAACCTCTTAAGTCTGAAATGTAACAAACACTCTGTTTTGAATTAAGATCTAAAATCCACTTAACTCTGAAATATAACAAACCGTCTATTTTCAGTTTAGATCTGAAATTAAGACTTCAAAGGTTTTTAAGAGGTAATTAAGTCCAAACAACCACACCCTTAGAGGTGATTATTCAGCTCTTGCTCCACATAGTCTTAGGGGTTGTTTGTTTACTTCTTATCGAAATCATTAAGAAGTTATTCAAAGGTAAAATGACCCCTTAATGATTCCATTAATAGGTAAACAAACAGTGCCTTACTTAATGCAGACAGCCCTCCATATCCAAATACTTGGTGAAAAAAGTAACTAAATAGCCCCCATAGTCTTGTTATGATAACTAACATCTCAGAGCTAGGCTGCAAAATGGGAACATTAGTTTTGCAAGTAAATGGCATTTGAATTGAGTGATAGTGATGTAAATGACGAGTGATAAATGTGAATTCGGCTTTTCAGAGCATCAAAGTTGATAATTGGTAAGAAAGTACCAAAATCACAAACTGCTCGTCATATTCTCTGTTGTAGGAAAATTTTTGTTCTCTGTTGGAGCTTATGCTTACGGTTGCAGTTTGTAACTTGTGCACGACAGTTCTTCCTTACTTCATAATTCATATGCATTCTAAAAATGTGGCATAACATGTTCTTCCTTTCTTCTTTAAAACGCAGACTGTGCAAACGCAGCAACGGGCAGAGAGGGATGCTGCGATTGCTCGGTTGGAGCAAAGCCGAATAGTGCTTGCACTGAGATTGGCAGACCACCATGGTAAGAAATACAAAGTCATTGAAGAAGCAAGAGCTTTTGTTGGTGATGTACAGAATCATGGTAAATTTATCCCAGCCGAGAATGGTTACGTGTCAGCAGAATCATATGACGTAGGAAAGAGGTCAAACATTCTGGTAAAGGTTGTCGTTTCTAGCTTCAACTTTGCCAAGAAGTCGCTCAAAGTTGACCATCTAGGCAGAGTGTTTGGGAATGCTGCTATATTTGCAGTGAGCATGCTGGCATTGTTGCATCTTCATCAAGTAGCCGCTGATAGGGAGCGTTACTTGTCAGACTTCCAACATGGACATGAAGGTATTGATAATAAGAATGTGACGAAGGTTTATCTACCCGAAGGAGGTTCTTCTAATGGTCTAGATGTGTTATCGGCAAGGGGTTAAAGACAATTCCATTTCCATCGGTGTTCTTTTTTCGTTTTTCTTTTTCTTTTTTTTTTTTCGGTCTATTAGCATAGTATGGGATTTCAAATGCGTAAATTCTTAGGCTGCTTTTGTTTAACAAAGATTGAGCATTTGATATTAGATTTTCGGTGTTGTGGGTTGGTCATTTTTGTGTCTGAAATGCAGCTTTCCGTTTTTGCTTTGGTGGGTTGATCTAATCCTGCATAGATTGGAAGATAAATATAAGTTACTGAAAACCACGCGTTGATGTGAGATCTAAAATATTAATTACAAAATAAAAATAAAATAAATGAATAAATATTTTTCAAACAATTCAGATAATGAAACATAACTAAACCAGTATCGAAGAGTGCAATTGGAAAGCTTATATATATATATATATATATATATAGTGAGGATATAATGAGGACCGTGCTTAAAATGAGGACGGTAAGAACCAATGAAATTGCTGGAATTTGTGAATCAACCAATAGAATTCAACGTGGCAAAATTGTAATTAATTATATTTTTATACCCCCTTTAAAACATGTAAAGGGTAAATTCATCATTTGTGCACCATTATAATTTTGGCAAATATGTAGTATTAATTAGCTGGTCATCGGATTAATTCACGGTTTCTGGGGATTTGACAGGTCATTCACGACGGCTCAGCTTTTGCGATTCACGGCGGCTCACGTTTTGCGATTCACGGCGGCGCTGGTGGGTTGGGGTTCAAGGCGGCACTGGTGGTTCACGGAGGCTCTGGTGGTTGGCGATTCACGGAGGTTTTGGTGGTTTGTGGTTCACGGGGGCGCTGGTGCTTTGCGATTCACGGCGGTAGGTTGCTGAACAAAGGGTTTCAGGCGACGGACGGCGGAGAGTATACGGTTCACGACGGCGCTGGTGGTTTGGGGGTTCAAGGCGGCACTGGTGGTGCACGGTCGCTCTGGTGGTTGGCGATTCACGGAGGCATTGGTGGTTTGCGGTTCACGGCGGCGCTGGTGCTTTTCGATTCACGGCGGTAGGTTGCTGAGTAAAGGGTTTCAGGCGACGGACGGCGAAGAGTATACGGTTCACGACGGTGCACGGTGAGTAAACCGTCAGAGAGTGGATTGTGGAGTGGTTACCGGGAGTTTGGAATCCAAGATGTTGGTTCACGGCGGGAGTTTTTTTAGAGTCGAAGGTGGTTCACGGCGGTTCATTATTGTTCGATAATTGTTTTACAAAATTCAGAATGTCGAACACAGGTAAATGTTTTAGGATTCACATAGCATACCATGACATACCATTTGGTTCACGGTAAATTTATTTTGTTGTTTTACATATAATCATTTGGTTGTTTTGCAATAACATAATTTCATTTGGGTGTGAAATTGTGAAAGGATTCACATAGCATGGTTCACTTAACAATTTGTTGTGAAACTGTGAAATCATTCACATAGATTTGTAGGTACCCGTTATGACAATGTCTTCATCATCCCAAACGCCTACATTGAAAAATGTGTACACTGAATGAGTTGCTCACGTAAAACAAACAGAATTATGCAGAAACAGAATGAATGGATCATGTGAACCATGTGGTTCACGAATACTTAATGGTTATCAAAATAGGCAGTAACACAATGAATGGTTCGTATGAACCATTTAAATAATGATTCACAAATTTTCTTGTTTCTCAACACACATACAGTCACAAATATTTCTTGGCTGTGAACATTCAAAAATATGATTCACGATAAAAACAAATGCATATTTATTCATGAATGGCCGATGATGACATGTTTACAATAAAAGACGATGTGGTTCACAATGTTCAAAGCAACACCAAATTTTAAATATGTTATATACAATGTTTCAAAATAGATGAGGGAATGTTACAATTAAAAATTATCGAACAAAATGAGGGCATATACAATTAAAAAAACGTGCACATGTAACAAAATGAAAACCAAAAAAAATTGTGAATCATTCATGGGTAACGACATATTGGATGACGCAACAAAACATGTCGTTTAATTCTTTAACAAATAAAGATTTGAAACGTGGAAAAAAAATTACTTACGCATATCTTCATCCATAATTGTTCAATTCTTTCTAATACTCGAGTATCTTCAATTGCGGAATCTTGATAAACGAAACAAGTTATGATATTTATAAAATAAAAACAACTAGTAAAAAAATGATTTTTTAAATTTTTTATTGAGATTGTGTTAATATATGTTGGAGATTAGGTTGGAGATTTGAGATTTGAAAACGTTTTAAAACATATGTTGGAGATTTGAGATTTTTTAATTTTAAATTATGTTGGAGTTTTGAATGGCGATTCAAATAGTGGTCGATTAGGTTGGTGATTTGAAAAAATTTTAAAACATAAATGTTAACCGAGATTTAAAAGGGATTTGTTGAATTTTTTTTTTTAATAATAAACTTAATCATGTTACCATATATAATAATCAATTAAATGTCCATAATGCCTTTCAAGGAGAGAGAAGAATAATGCTTATGTGGCGATTTTTCATTGGTTCTTACTGTCTTCATTTTAAGCACGATCCTCATTTGATCCACACACACACACACACTCTCTCTCTCTCTCTCTCTCTCTCTCTCTCTCTCTCTATATATATATATATATATATATATATATATATATATATATATATATATATATATATATATATATATATATGTATGTATATTTAAGAAGCAAGCCAAATGATACTATTAGGGGTTGTTTGTTTCTTCTTTTTATTAAATTCTGTCTAGATTAAGTAGTCTGTTTAGGTTAAGTTGACTGTCAGGAAAAAAACATTGCTTATTTGTTATATGTCTTGAAGCATCTATCTGAATAAAACAAAATTACCAATTTACCTCTATTTTATTAAGTTTTCAAAACTACATATTTATTGAGATGTTTTCCATTAGACATTAAATAATCCTATAATTAAATATTCGTAAATAAATATTAATTCACAATACATGTTGATTTTTAACCATCAAAAGTTAAAACATATGTAGAACAACTGAACTTATTAGACAAAAAATTTCAATATAAAAGATACAAATCTTCGTATATTAATTTCCCTACACGTAACAAATTAACTTCATAATACTATGAAAAAGAAAAAAACCCCGCTACCATGGTACAAACCCACAAAACAAATAGAAATGAAGAAAATGCAAGACATAACAAACTCATAGAATAGGGGGTAATTTTGGGAATCTATGGGCTGAATGGAATCCACAAAGGTCCTGTAACTTATCAAAATCACTGACCGAACATTTCTTATGATTTAAATAAGTCAATAACTAACAACACTTATTTTAAATGGGTTCACCAGATTTTTTATATTCAGCCCAATAAGTTGTTATAAAACACACCAGTTAATTCCTATAAATGACTTGATAGATTTTGCAATCATAATAGTTTGAAAAGATAACTTCAAACATATGTATAATTAAAATCATAATTTTAAATATGTAAGAAAACTTTGTAATAGTAAATGTTAAAAGATGACTAAACAAAAATTTATTATAATAAAAATGTTAAATAAAAGATAACATAAAGATAATGGTGTATTATGAAAAGTGTTAATTTAAAAAAAAAAAAAAGCCATAGCCCGTTTGATAAATCATAAATGTGTGTGTGTCTATATATATATATATATATATATATATATATATAGAGGGGGGTTCAATGGAAAACCAGCATGCATCGGAAAACTTTGGAAAACCTCCATGCACCACCCCAAATGCACCAAAATTCCCGCGTGATGCACCAAATTCCCGCGTGATGCATCAAATTCCCCGCGTGATGCACCAAATTCCTGCGTGATGCATCGACTTTTGGCGTGATGCATCACCAGATCTAATGGCTATAAAGTGGTTCCCGGGTTTTCCGATGCATGTAGGTTTTCCATTGAACCCACCCCTATATATATATATATATATATATATATATATATATATATATATATATATATATATATATATATATATATAAATTCAGTGCATGATAACTGATTCCCTGAACAAGCATGCAATTTTGTGCATGAAGTGGTAGTATTACTTTATATATAATATATAACGTTTTTGTTTTTCTATAATAACTTTTGATATATTATATTTTATAAAATTTTGAATATATCATTATGATCGCATTGTTTTTATCTACATTTCGATATAATATTTATTACCGTCGAAACTATTTTCATTAAGCAGACAGATATGCAACTGACTAAATATTTTATTTTATACAATATACAATTGTTTTGTTTTTCTATTATAACGTTTGATGTATTATATAAAAATTCAAATATATCATTATGATTGTTATCCTTTTATCTACATTTTAACATAATATTGTATTTCGTAATTTATTTAGTTGATTGATCAATCGTACTCTTTCACTGTTCACTGAATAGTAAAGCTAGGCAAACGACTGACTACTGTATATATAATATATAACATTTTTGTTTTTTTGTGATAACTTTTAATATATCTGTAACAACCTAGCTTTTGATCCAGTTATAATCTTTGTAATTTGAGAAAATAATGTAATTTTATTACATTTATTATCTTGTTTAATTTCATTGAATATGAAAATATTAAGTAATTATAGATATGATTTATTTTTAATTGTTAAAAGATGATTATAATAAAGAGATGTAAAATACAAAAGTTTAGTGGGTTAAACTACAAATATAATTAAGTCACATATATTAACCAAATTAATGGTCATTTAACAAACCATTTAAGAATTTCACTCTCTCTCTCTCTACTCTCTCACTAAACTTTCGGAACATTCACAAAACTTTCAAGAAATTCAAGAAATTTGCATTTAATTGAAGATTCAAGACAAAGAAGTTACAACAAATCATCAAACATCATCAATTAGCAACAATTCAAGGTAATTATTGATTAAACTTCTTAAATTTTCAAGAGTTTGTTTCGGTTTTATTAAAAACCGAAACCTTGGATTCAAATGTGATGATTTTAGATTGCATGTGTATATAATTGATAGATAATGATGTAATTAAGTTAATAGAAGTATTAGAAACAAAAATTTGAGGATAGATCATCCAAAATTGGTACAAATCGGAATTTTGATGAAAAAAGGATGTTCTTGACAAAAATGATGAATTTTGGATGATCTTGATCAAAATATGATGTTTTTAGTAGGGAAAAATGTATAATAACACTCAAATAATGTTAACACAACTTTATATTTAGTTGCATGTCAATTTTAAATATGTTTGGTGAAAATTAATGAAAATCCGTATGAATAAAATGAAGAACACCAAGAACAAAATCTGGAAATTTACCAAGTGTGGTGTCCGAATTCGGATTACCCGAATTCGGATGGTGCCCAAATTTCGGACCTATGCTTCGGTTCGGATGATGTGCCCAATTCGGATGCTTCACAATTCGGACAACATTATTTTCGGATTTAATGATCCGAATTCGGTACTTATATAGATTTTAATCTTAATTCGGATATAGCATTACAGATTCTGAATGATCCGAATTAGATTGCCACTTCGGATATGTCCGAATCCGGATAGATCCGAATCCGGATCCCAATCCGGGCTGATCCGAAATTGATGGTCTGAAATCCATTATTATAATTTTATATATTATATATATATATATATATATATATATATATATATATATATTTAGAGAACTTTTGGAGAAATTAAAATAATAAAGAATATGATCGAACAAAAGATTGATGAACTGAAAGTTATCAGAATCAGATAGAATTACAGATTTTAATGACCAAAAGATGATGAAAACTCCATGATAATGATGATGATATTAACATGAGATTTATATGAATAATTCTGGACAGGTTCAGTTAATATCTGAACAAAGATTTAAAAACTTAAAGACTTAAAAGCGGGTCAGAGAATTGATTGACAGATTACAGATTGACAAAGATAAAATCCTGAGATAACTCAGGTGGCAGATTTTTATATCTGTTTGATAAAGACCCAGACCTGTGAGTTATAGATATTCAGATTGAACATGCATAATCCGGTTGAGATATATTGTTGATGTTAGATTTATTGACATTCATTTATCAGCTGGATTGAGACCTGTGCACACCATGGATGGGTGTTGCCCAGTGGATCATGATAGCTATTTGATTATCTTTTCATATTGCATTTAATATTGCTTCAGACTTTGCTTTATGATTCATTGCTATCATGACTTCTAAGACATATGCTTTCATCATTGATCAGACATTTGATAGATTGATTCAGCTTGACTAGCCCTTAAGGTCTATTGTTCTAGACTCGGCTATTTCACCAGTTCTTATGAATTGGTAATGGCCTCCGATGTTCCGCCATATTGACTTACTGGTAGCTAGCCCAGTATGTGGCTGATCCCCACGATTTAAGCGTGAGTGTGGCTTGAACATCATCCGATCTTATGATACTATATCTCAATCATAAGGGCTGTAGCGGCAGCCAAGACATATCACGCTAAGACTAATGACTCCGCTTGACACGCAAGTTGATATTGAAAATCTATAAACTCACTAAGCTTTGCTTACAGATGTTGCATTAATATTTTACAGGAAAAGCCAAAGGAAAATCACCTGCAGGACCTAGTACTTAGGTCATTCAAGATCCAAGTTTTGAAGCTTTCTTAGACCACTACTCAACAAACTCTCTGGTACTGATTGGAAGACAGCAAATGTGGTGGTTCTGGGTAGACTTGACGTGATGTATGATGTTATGACTAGATTAGATGTTACCCTTTTATAACTTTATTTTGAAATATGTAAACTTAAATCCTAATCTGTAATGTACATGTAATTTTATTTTTCCGCAATTTAATTACCCTATCTTAGTATGGTTGATATCGTATTGCATAATGTGGGACCTAGACTCTGAGGACTGCCCCGGAAAGGGAGGTCTTCACAATATCATATTTTATTAAAATTTGAATATATTATTATCCACACATTTTTTTTGTTTACATTCTGATATAAATTTTGTTATCATCGAAATTGTAACATCCCACTTTTGGTAAAGGTACGTGGCCATATTTCATTGGTGATTATTATTCAATTTGGGACCCGACGAAATAAATTTGTATTTTGTGATAACGGGTTCGGGAAGTGGGTGTCGGACCGAGTTATAATCCAAAACGTATATAAGCTTCACCTCACTTCTTGCTTGCTTCTATTCCATCTTCCCAAAACAGAAAATTGAGTGTGTTGTGTGTGTTTTTCCCAACTCCAGCAGCTGCAAATCAAGAGGTTGAGCTTTCATTTGTAATTCAAGCAATCAATCCCTTCCTTTCAAGTAAGTTTCAAGCTTCAAATTATGAAAGCTTAATTGGGTTTATATATGTTCTGAGTAAATTCGAAGTTGATTAAATGGGTGCTATCGAGCTGGAGGTTGAATTGTGCGAGAAAACAGAGCAACCTGCTGCTGTTCGTTAGTGAGCGCGATGTTCTTGAGAGATCTCGGGTTGTGTTGCTTTTAACCGTGATGGGTCCCGGTCGGTTCGGGTGAGCGCGGTCAGAATCGGCCCGCGCGCCCGCGATTGGGTGAGTGCGGCCGCGATTCGGCTAGGGTTAGGGTTTTGGGGCTTTGTGAGTCCTGTGTATAGGTTCTTGGGGTTGTATGAGTTATCGAGGAGTTGTGTATAGAGTTATCGGGCAATGATTGAGATATTGAGTTATTGTGTTGTTATACAGGGGTCTCGAGTTGATAGGGTTGGGTACGGGCAGGGAACCGAGACTTAATTAGCGAGACTTCATGTTTTTCTGAGATACTTGTACGATTATTTTGTTAATACTTGCATGATCTTTTATTGAGCTTTTATTGAGATTACTATCAGTTTTACTACAAGTTCTTTTATTGAGATATTATCATGCATGCATTATCGAGCTTTATTGTGAACTGTGTTTACTTATATGAGATTTGGGACACACGAGCTATCGAGTTACTAAACCGTACGGATGAGTAGGGGTCGGGTCGCTCCCGATTCCCTTTTAATTCTTGACGACTGCTTTGTGCGGTCTAGGGATTTGGGTACGTGGATTCGTCCACACCGGTTGAGTACCTATCTGAGCTACCTTGTTGGATCTCATATACCTGTTCAGTATGGAACGATGGACGTTTTATTATTGAGTTTATTTTATCGAGTTTTGTAATCGTACACTAACACTTGCATTCTCACCATCGTTAGCTGACCCAGTGTTTATATATGTGTATCTCAGGTAATCGGAACGCTAGTAGGACAGCTGGACCTAAGTGAGTTTACCGTTGCATCTTTCGAGGAGTTAGCTACATGTTTTAGAGGTAGTTATATTTTGGGGACTGTTGTGTATACTTCGGATAGTTTGTGATATATTCAGATATTTCCGTGACTTACTTTTGTAATCTAAAGTTTTAAATTATCCGGGATTCCACGTGCGCATATTGGGAATAGTTAGGGATTATTATATTATATCCTTGTTGACGTGTTATTTTTCATGGCATTTGAGATTAATTCGAGGGTGTTACAGAAGCTAATTTTATTAGGCGGGTAGGTATGCAGCTGACTAATTATTTTATGTTATATATTGTATATAATTGTTTTGTTTTTGTGTTATAACGTTTGATATATCATATTATACAAAATGACGAATATATCATTATGATCACATTTTTGATTTGTCACATGTCGCTCTCTTCTTTTGTCATTTCATTTACTAAATTTTTACTTTAAATTTTAAAGCAAATCAAATCTATCCAAATCTAATTGATTAATTTAATGATCAAGTAACTAAAAAACCAAACTTTATTATTTCAATAATTATTATATTTTACACACTTAAAAATATTTATCTTTAAATTTAACCCATATAATAAATTAGTATTAACCTGGTATATATTTAACCCATTTTAATAAACAAACTTGTCGGAACGCTTTAGAGAATTTAGTTGGTGATATTAAATAGAGAAACTTGTCAAATATATACAACTAGTTGTTAAAGACCCGTGCGTTGATGCGAGGTTTAAAATATTAATTACAAAAATAAATATATAAATGAATAAATATTTTTTAAATAATTTAAATAATGAAATCCAATTGAACCAGGATTAAAGAGTAAAATTGGAATGTTGATATAGTGATATATATCCAAGAAGAAAACTAAACGATACTGTTAATTGGTTTTCTAAATTTTGTAATGTCAATAATACAAACCATACCTTATTAAATCTGATTGGAATACTAAATAAATAATTAAATATTCATAACCATAATTTAAAATCGTGACATTAATTAGGTTTAATCACAAATTTAATTTGTTGATTTTACGATCAAATAAAATAAAGTTATAATGGTAATATCTCTAACACATCGATTAGGGCTTGTCAACGTTATAATAGTATTGTTCAATGTTAAACATGATCATATTTGATACAGAATCTAAATATTAATTAGTTATATTTTAATTATAATACAATTTCATTAGAATATTGTATTGTGCATTTGAATAATAGTCTTTTCATACAATTAAACATAACATAATAGTTTCAAAAGACAACTTCAAACATATGTATGATTAAAATCATAATTTTAAGTGTATAAGAAAATATTGTAACAATAAATGTTAAAAGATGACTAAATAAAAATTTATTTAAATAAAATGGTTAAATAAGAGATAACACAAAGATAAGTATGTCTTATTGACATGAAAAGTTTTAATTTAATAAAAACACTAACCAATCATGGTTGGCGAATTTGCAAGTTTTCATTGGTCATTTTCATACAATTAAACATAACATAATAGTTTAAAAAAAACTCCAAACATATGTATGATTAAAATCATAATTTTAAGCGTGTAGGAAAATATTGTAATAATAAATGTTAAAAGAGGACTAATTAAAAATTTATTAAAATAGGATTAAATAAAAGATGACACAAAAATAAAAATGTTTGTTATGAAAAATTTAAATTAAAAAAAACTCACTAACCAATCATGGCAGGCCAGGTGACAAGTTTCCATTGGATTAGGAGATTGCCAAATGCATGTATATATAATTTATGTATTATTTTGATTACTTAAAAAATGTCTTTTTATAAAAGTATTATCTATTTTATATTATTGAAATTGCATTTTGATCACAAAAGAATATATTATCAGTGTATCATCATTTTCCAAAGAATTTCGGGTTTACGGGTACACCCGTTTTCGGAAAATCTGAATATAAAGTTTGTCCCTCACTCCCTCACACTCACGCAGAGTTTAAACCCTTCCCTCGGTAACCTCTGCAGGCCTTCGTCCGGCCATTCGGCCCATTCACCGTCAGTTTCTCCGGCAACACTTCAGTTTAGGCTTCTTTCTACCTTGGTGCCTATATGTCTATCTGTTCTATTGATTGATAAACTCGGTAACCTACTAACCTCTGCAGCCCTTCGTCCGGCCATTCACCGTCATTTTCTCCGGCAACACTTCAGGTTAGACTTCTTTCTACTTGGTGTCTATATGTCTATCTGTTCTATTGATTGATAAACCTGTGCATTTCTTTTCTTCTGTAAATAATTGTTGAACCTAATCATCAGTTTAGCTGTTGTTACATGCTGTTTTCTTTCAAATTAACTGATAGTGCTCAATTTACGTTGTGAAATCTGGTGTATTTTTAGTTTTTATTACGAGTATTATTGAAAATTTATACTCTCTCGGTCTCGATGAGAATGGTTACGCAGTTGTAGATACTTTAGTTCATCGTCTTGTTTGAAATGGATAGGATTCTACGGAATTATTAGAAATAAAAGATAACTATGTTAAATTGTAAATCTGCCTTCATAATATATATGCATTGTTAGAAAAATGTCTCTGTTAAATTTGTAGTAAATCATTTTGAAATAGAAAACCCTTGTTTTACTACTGGAGGGTGATGTTTCCTTTTGTTTAGGAGCTGGTGTTTAACATCATGCTTAATTCAGAAAAAGAATCTAACTTGTAATTATCTGGGTATTAATGTGTCATGATAATGTTAGGCTTTCCATAGTAGTTCCTCCACTGAAACTTTTCCAATAAGACTTTTTTTATGCTGTAACATTATGATTTATTGTTATCATATTTGGTTATTAGTACATTAGTAAAATATATGGATCAGCTCATAATTTGGTGAAAATACATGATTGAAGGACAATTTTGTCATTTATTATATAAGCATTTCAAATCCTTTGACTAATTTACAAAACAAACATGATTTTGTAAAATGCAAGTCCTATTAAATATTTCCAACCAAAAGCCTGGCTGCATTTAAAATCCTGATAAATGAATTTGATGCATAATGAAAATCCCTTGAAAGAATGTACATTCCTATAAATAAGTCTGTGAACCAAAAGCCACTTAGTGTTCTCTTTAGTATTTTACTTGGTATTTGTGTTCTTTATTATTGTTTATTTGTAATTTAGTTAAAATATGCAAATTGGATATAACATGTTGAATTGTTGTGATATTTGTTTTTCAGTTTTAGTTACAATGCTGATTCTAAAAATATTAAATTGTTATTTATGAAACTTCAATGGTAGTTTAATTTTGAATAAGCTGTTACAATTCTTTTAGAATATAGCAAATAGGTTGATTTCTTTCCATATTTGAAGATAAATTTGTATCTATATAGTGTGAGTTTTGAACCCTTTTGACTCGACCTGAGCCAATCAATGGCATATCTGAGCAGGGGCGTCTTTTAGGGTGTGCGAAAGGCTCGACCGCACAGGGCCTCCAATTTCGCAGGGCCTCACAGTCATAATAAAATCTAAATTTAGACTAATAAAATTTTTCTGTATTTGACATGTACACATTATGGATCCGTACATTAAAATGGAATTAATGTCAAATTCAATTTGATTCATATTACTTATTTTAATTTTTCATTAATCAGTTTTTTTGTTATTCATGACCTCTACTTTACCTATTAAAATTAAGTCACAAAATGACCAATTTACTATTTAAAATTTCTAAAGGACTATGTTGTAATCACAAGCACAGGGCCTCCGAAATCCATGAGACGACCCTGTATCTGAGTGACTGAGTCGTTTGTTAGCTCGACTAAGGTCCAAGTTGGACCCCATAGCGTTATATTCTTGGAAGCACCCACTTGGTTGTTGATTTGCCATCTCGTCTCTCATTCACCATGTAGATTAATTGATAATAGAGTTGGAATTACTATGCTAATGATGAATATTGAGAACAACATGATGGTATTGATATATGACTACCCCTGATAGAAACTAAAACAGAAAACTAAGAACAAGAAAAATGATACTGAAACATTGGAATTCAAAAGATTAAAAGAAAACAAACCTGCAAGGGAGCCCCAAAGATGGTGAACCTACTGCCCAAATTTAGAAGAGATAAAACTCTCTCCGCCCAAGCTCCAACAGCCGAATAACAAACAACTACACACCTGCCTCCTAATTACAATCAACTGACTATATATAATCCTCTCTCATGCTTAGCAATGAGATTTCCCACATCTACCCTACATGAACCATTCTTATTTTTTGTTATGAACTTCCCAGGCCCAAGGCCCATCGGGTTTATCCAAGCAGGAGCATTTTCTCTATCAACCCCATTGCATGTGTACCTTAGATGACTCTTCGTTTGATTTTGTCATTCTGTTAGTGATAATAGAAAAAGCACCTTAGATTTGTGTGTACTGACTACTGGCTAGAAGCACTTGCTTGGGAGTTAGAAATAACGAGCATGTCTTGAATTTGGTATGCTTTTGTGAACATAAAAGATTTTTAAAAAATCCATAATTACTTGGTGTGATTATATTCGAGGATCCTTTATTTATACTTCCATTTAGCTATACTTGAATATAGAAAACCGATAATTTCAGATTTGGCAGATGGAGTTGTTTAGTGAATTAATTGCTTGTAGTACATTATTTATGTATGTCAATTTAGGATTGATGGATGTATTTAATTAATAGGGCTTATTATGAAAAAACCAACATATTTTCACGGTTTTTACGGTTTCACCCTTCCATGTTATTTTTTCTTAAAAAAGTCATCAGGTTATTGTTTTTTTTCTGGTTTCCGGAATTTATCTTATCTTTCCCAAATAAGTCTTCAAGTATGAGGACTTTTTAAGGAAAAATAGAAAGGGTTGTTTATGGGAAAAACCAAATTTTTCCGAAAACCAGAAAAAAATAATAACCAGAGGATTTTTTAAGGAAAAAATAACATGGAGGGATCAAACCGTAAAAAAAAACATGAAAACGTGTTGCTTTATTTAATAAACTTAATTATTAATTAGTTCATCTTTTCATTTGTTTCTTGGGTTTGAACAAAGGATTATTAAACGTAATACATTTTGATTACCATATTATGCTGGTTGATAGAATGACAAAATTGAAATAATAGAAATGTAAATATCATAATGACATAATATATAAAAACTAATTGTTGAGAATAGAAAATTGATGCATAAAATTTATTTCCATTCACTATTTATAAGGGAATTGATTTTTTTTTTTTTTTTTTTTTTGCCACATTTCTCCATTGAGTATCATGTTCTTACCAAACAGTTAATACCTCTAGGTTCATTCCTTTTTCTCAGCATTTCCGATCTTTGTTGCAATTTCCATTGTGTACCAAACACGCCCTTAAGATATTCTTTTTTCATTTTATGGAATTTTCAGGGATTATCTGGTGCAGTTGAAAGAATACTTACGTATGCAACAGTGGTATGGTGGCGTAATTAGGAGACAAAACCACTTGATTAGGTGCTTGGTAGGTGATTGCCACAGCAGGGACACCCTTGAATTGGTGAATAAGAGCAGAAGAATGCAATCCGTGATGAGTGGTGGGGGCTCGACTGTAGAAGTTGATGCCCTAAAAATCTTGAGGTCAATTTCTCCTATCCTTGATTCAACCAAGCATAAAGGCCAAGCTGGTGAGCTCCTTTTGTGAATTTGTCATATATTTTGTTATTTGTTAAGTCCTTTTCTGTTCTAGGATCATAAGCATAAGTTTATAATAAAAATAATATTGGGAAATTGGTAAACAAAGGTAACCTTATCAAGGTAAATTCTAATATTTGGTATCTTGTTAGGTCAATTCATATGAATTTGTATTCTAGGATCACAGTAAGTTTATAATGAAGTAAGTAAGATAGGAAAAGTTGCAGACAAAGATATCGTTTTTTAGGTAAATATCGAATTTTGGTGTGTTCATCTGTAACAAGAAAACGTCACTAAATGTATTTGTCTGATAAATTTTAAACAATAAACATGTACATTTATAGAACAACAAAGTACAGTACTAACAATGAAGTAACTCGATTATCTATCTTTGCCATTATTCTTCTGAACAACAAATAAATTTTGATACTTTCTAGTCCATTTACTGATTTACAAAACAGGTGCATTTGTAAATTAAAAACCATAAGTTAGCTAGAAAACTTGGGTCTTTAACATGATTCTTTGTCAGATGTTTGGTTAATAACGTAAACAATAACACAATTAGTAGAATAGGAGCATTGTAGTGAGAAATTGTAAGTCCCAATGAACTTTATAAATTTGATGGTTGACAAACTTAGAAAAATACTGGGAATAAATTTCAGCTGGTTAGATATCAGCTCGTGGGTCCAGAGCTGCTAATTCAGTATGTGTGTCAGCAGTAGCACCTCACAAGCTATTGAATACGGTGCTGATTGTGTTCTCACACTTGTTTGAAACTTACATGAGAATATTACGGAAGAATTGCTGAAGTGGAATCAGCATGTCCTAAAAAATAACAGTCTTCAGCACGTGCAGAATGTTTGAGTTGATGACAAAGGATTCAAAGATCCTCTGTTGAACCCAAAATGTTCCTACCCAACCACAAGGGTGGTGGCGTAGTGGTAAAGACTTGGTCCCCATTGGTGAAAATGCCTGGAGGTCCCAAGTGCAAACCCTAGGAGCAAAGAAATAAGAGCCCCTTGTGGCCAAGGAGGTTAACTTGCAATGACTTCCGGGCTACCTGCAAAGCTGGTGGTCGCTCTGAGTCGACTCGCAAAGCTGGTCGGAGTCGTTGGATATCCAAGTTAATAAAAAAAAGAAAATGTTTCTACCCATTTCATTTGATGAAGTACATATAGGTACAAAATCTTTAAGTTACATACAAGATCAAAGGAAAATCTACTTGGAGCCATTTCACATTGAGCAACTTTCATCTCTAAAATGGAAGTAAGTACACTTTGGACGACTAAAGGTATGGCTAGAATGTCTTGTGTGTGACAATAGCAGTTTTGTTTAAGGCGAGCGCCTCTGCGGCTAAGTCCTTGAGTCGAGGCGTTTTCAGGCGAGGCCCATTGATATTGTTGAGGCGGAACGATCTACTCACCGGACGAGTAGACGACCAAGGCTAGAAGCGCTGAACTTTTTTTTATTAGTGTATATATGAAAAAATTTGGCATACTTGTATCCCTAGTGCGGTCGATTGCTAGATTCTACATCCCTAGTGTGGTTGGTTGCTTGATTTTTCATCCCTGTGTGGTTGATTGCTTGATACTACTCTTTTGAAACCTAACACACCTTCAAAACACACTATCTTCATGTATGAGCTACTGTATGTTTTAAGAATGACCCAACAACCATCTACTTAAGATACAACAACTCAACATAGGCTCAAGGTGCTCAAGTATGTGCTAGGCTGCTAGCAAGTAATCAACGTATAAAAGGGATCCTAGAGGGAGTTGGATGGTAATTGGTAAAACAACTTATCTTTGAAAACCACTGTTGTCAACGTGCGTGCATCTCCAATATGAAGGGTTAGTAACTCACTTGAAGCGATGCTACTGCTGATAATATCAACTATTGCCTCGATGGGTTCTCAACTCTACTACGGGCTCCTGACAACATATAATATAACCACAACGTAACTACAACTCAACTATACACACACACACACATCTACTACTTGAATAACCCGACCACTGAACATAAGTAAGCTGCCCTGGCCCTTTGATCGCTGCGCGATCCCTCAATCGCGGCCTGGCCTGCACGGCCACGATGGCCCCCACGCTGCTCTTTCTATCGTGGTCGAGCTTCTAGGATCGTGGCCGAGCTAACCTACCCACAATCTCCCACCATGACCGAGCTCAACCACCAGCGATTACCTTCGCCGCCTGACCCTGATCGCCACCAAGGGAGCGCGGCCGTGATGCGTAGACGAACAGAACATTCTGTTTCTGCTCTGTTCCAGGAGTCGTTAGCTCCAATCGACTTCCAGCAATAAAAGAGGAATTAAACCTCCCCAGATTAGTATTGAACATTTGATGTAACAACTCATAATTCATTCAACAACATTACTAACCTTTGGTAAGATTTTCCTTTGAATTGGATAGCAAAGATGTTGAGGAAGAAGATGATGAACCTCAAGGTGGAAATTATGGTTGCTGATCTCTCCTTTCCTCTGTCTCAATTTCTCTCTCAGCTTAATGGACACACTCACACACATTTTGGTTAGGTTTGGAAATGAAGAATCAAGCAAGTAGCTCAACACACACACACACATATATATATATATATATATATATATATATATATATATATATATATATATGTTTCTTTGAAGTGAAGCTTTAAAATGGGTATAATACCCAATACCCACTTATTTAACAATCTTTATCCAATTAACTTCAATTTAATAATTCAAGTCTCTAACATCATTTAACTCATTAAATCATCCTCCAAACTCTAATTATCTCAACCAACTACAATTAACACGTAATAGCAACGTACTTTGCCAAGTTGGATATAATTAACCAATTAAATTTACCCAACTCATACAGCTCATTGATAACAACCAATTAAAAAATTTCACGTACCTTCTGCTAATTTTGGGATGTTACAACATATATTAAACTGTGTAATTAAGAAAGTTAAATTAGAAAAAATGTGAGGAATTAAAAAATTGGGACATCAAGAAAGCATCATGTCACGATACTAATTCTCTTCTATTATAATATATAGTCATATAGATACACATAAAGATTATAATTTATAAATATAAATATATGTAGATTACAAATGAAGTTTTAATTATTTTAATACATTTATAAAATTAAACTCCTACATATTAAATTATCAATGAATATTATATTGATATATAAAATTATATATTTTTATCATAAAGTTGGAGATCTATAAGTAACACATTATATGGTTCATATATGGTTGCATAATTTTAAAAAAAGTCAAATAATTTCTAAATGTGTAAATATTGATTGAAATATAATTACAATGATGAGTTTTTTTTTACTTTTATATTCTGATAAATTAATTTTTATAAAATAATTAAAAATAAAGTGTAGATTAGGATAGCCGAGAAAGTGACACTTGACATTAGACTTTTTCCTTTTCAAATGTATATTAATTGAAGTAAAAGTATTACTACATGGAATATAAAAATAAATGTTATAAGCTAACTGTAAGTAATTCAATTAGGATTGTCTATAAACTGTAATTTTCTATTAGACTTCTAGAACTTTATCGTTTGTTTATTACGTTTTTTAGGTATATGAACTATCTAACAATTGGTTATTATGGCATATGCTTTATTATAGCATTATTATGATATTCTTTTATGTTTTTATGTTAAACTATGTCATATGCATATTTGCTAGCTTTTAACTGTATTTGTCCAATTGGGATTTGGGCCCTCGCCTTTTAACCCCTTCGCCTTTAACAACCTTGACGATAGTATCTAATAGATGATTACCTTTTTCATAAAACTCCACTCACAAAGCTGCACGTGGAAAATTGTAGTTGGGACTTGGGAGCATTAAATGCCATCTTTGGTATATAATAGTTACCACTACAGGAAGAGAAGGTGGTGAAGGTGAAGTTCATGAACTTAGTCTGAAAGATCATCTAGAGTTCAACCTTACTTTGGATGAGTCTCTTTAGAAGTTTAGATATGTTTTAGTTTTTTCCGCATCCAGTTATGTTCTTGGCCTTTACCATCTATGTTATCGGTAAATCGAATATAGTCAAGCCAACTTTTCTTAAATATTTAGATAAGAGGAGGCGTGTCTTTGTATATATATTTAGAGGTTGTGCAACATCTTTTTTCCATAATACCAATGAGAACTGCATAGAAGAATATTCTGATTCTCTCCGCATGTATTTGATATCTCTGTTATCATATCCTCATGGTATTAGAGTGTGATCATTCCTAATTATAGTGACGACGATCCAAGTCAAAGTTATCTTAGTCGGTTACTATTTCTGCGATCGGAGTATTGGACTCTGTTTCTGTAATTGGTCTCACCTTCAACGTTATCTCACTCTGTTATCTTGTGAGCATTCTGTTTTTTCTTTTTCTGATCGGTTCTTGAATCGTAATCATGTCTTTGTTCAATTTTGGCCAAATCCCAGCCCTAGTTGGGAAGATTGATGGATTAGTCTTGAATCTGCCTGATGGAGAAAATAACTTTTGAGCCTTCACATGCGGATGCTAGTGACTGGTTATTGTTTCTTTTTTTTTTTTTTTTTTCCAATCACTGGTCAAAAGGTAAATGCCCAGAATTACGATCTTTGGGTGCACTGTGTTCTAATATTCATCAGAGGCAAATCGAAAGAAGAGTTTTTGTCTGAAAATCACGTACAAATAGCACCAGCCCCTCATACAATCAAGGAAAGCTAGAAAATAACATGGTTATCTCATGGCTACTTAATTCCATGACAACAGAAACTGGGAACAATTTATTTAACACAACACGGGTGCTGAGATTTGGGACGCTGCAAGTGAGACATTCTCTAACAAAGAAGTCATTTTTGAAATCAAGGGCTTCGGATGATCTTCAACAGGGAGAAATGACTGTTACAGGCAATTATACTGCTCAAACCAGGTATTGGCAGCAGTTCGACTCTGTTGATGCTCATTTGTGACTTGTCCTCAAAGCAGATACTTGAGACCGACAAAATATACAAATTCCTCCATGATTAGCACAATTAGGAGATTCTCTATGTTATGTGAAGTAATTATTACCTTGTGTTATTCCTTGTAACGGCTAGTGTTTAGGTAATTGCTTCTTTTTAGGGATTTACGAATATTTTCAGGGCTGTCATTGTCTAATTAGATTGTTAGACCCATGTGTGTGTGTGTGTGTGTGTGTATCCTTGTAACCTCAATGTTGAATGTATGAAAAATTGAGTTGTTACTCATTCTCTGGTTTTATGGCATCTATGGCAGGCTCTGCATAATCTTGCTGTTCTTCTAAGTCGTCCATTACCTTTTAAGGTCTTGTTTATGACAACCTCTGAAACTAGTAATTCTCCAATGTCATCTATTTCTCAGTTTTCTCCAACAAGTCTCTCATACGGAGATAATTCATGTCTGGTCATCACTAACCATAAACTTGATGGAAAGAACTTTCTGCCATGGTCTCAGTCTGTCCTCATGGTCATATGTGGCTGAGGAAAGATTGGTTATGTCACAGGTGATGCTGCTCCACCTCCTACTTCAGATCCGACCGGGAACTCAACAACTTTATTGTTATGGCCTGGTAACCTCGTTGATCAATTCAATGGAGCCCTATATCAATCAGATCTATCTTCTTAATACTGCTAAGGAAATATGGGAGGCAGTAAAAGAGAACCAACTTTATTGTCATGGCCTGGTAAACTGGTTGATCAATTCAATGGAATTGTATATCAGTCGGATCTATCTTCATAAAACTTGGATCTATCTCTTAAAACTGCCAAGGAAATATGGGAGGCAGTAAAAGAGAACTACTCTGATCTTCGGAAATGCATCTCAAAAGTTGTCACTGATAGAGGCTATACACAGGGGCAAACTGATGACGCTATGTTCTACAAGCACTCACTACATAAGAAACATACCATTCTTATTGTCTACGTCAAAGATATAATCATCACCGGTGATGATCATGAGGAAAATTGATGGACTGAAGAGTAATTATTAGGAGACTTTATATATTATGTAAAGTAATTTTTACCTTGTTTTATTCCTTGTAAGGGCCAGTGTTTAGGTAATTTCTTCTTTTAGGGATTTATGAATATTCAGGGCTGTCATTGTGTAATTAGATTGACAGACCCATGTGTGTGTGTGTGTATAGATTTAGGTTCAAAAGAGTACCCCTCGAAATCAAGTGTACCCGAAGGCACCACTCTTAAAAACGTTTCTTTTTTAATTTTTTTTCATAATCATGTTTAAATTACCGTTAGACACATGATATGTGAATTTCACAACATTCACACTTTCTACGTCCTTCAAATTTATGTGAATGTTCATCCAAGTGAATGATCATTCACACCGTTCATATGATTTTTTTTTTTGGGAATTTCATATATATCCTTGTAAACTTTAAGTTAAATATCATGCATATATCCTTACAAACTTCCTTATTACATATATATCCTTCTAAACTTTTAAAGATCACATATATATCCAAATGACTATTTTAAATTTAATTACATCATTTAAAAAAATATAAAATATCATTTCTTAATTAACTTATTATTGAATTAAATTAGAAAATGATATTTCTTTATTTTTGTTGGGATTTAAATGGTAGTTTAGGTGTTCAAAAATTTTTTTAATGATAAAATAAATTTTAAATAGTCATTTGGATATATACGTGATATTTAAAGATTTAGAAGGATGTATATGTAATAAGGAATTTTGCAAGGATATATGCGTAATATTTAAAGTTTACAATGATATACATAAAATTCTCCCTTTTTTTTTTACCATTCACAAGGTTTAATTTTTTAAGTGTAAGGTATGGTCTTTTTGATGAAAAGTCTTATAATGTTGGCTTATACATGTCTATGTAAAACAAAAATAAGTGAATGATCATTCACAAGGGGTACGCTGGATATGCTGGAATCTTGGTGGTACACTGCTGAACTTATATATTATATATGTGGGTGTGTGTGTGCACGCGCGCATATCCTTGTAACCTCAATGTTGAATATATGAAAATTTGAGTTGTTACTCATTCTCTAGTTCTAGACTAAATAGAGATCTTGATGAAAAGAAAGATTCTTATACTAAACCTCTACCTAGTCTTCAAGAAGTGTTCTTTGAGGTATGATGCGAGGAGAGTATGTGATAAAGATCCACTAAAGGTGTACTCAAGGAAAAAGAATTGGTTCACAGATTCCAATACGGGGCAATTGAATTCTATTTTTGGGAAATGGCTGAATCCACTAGGCCAAATCAAACAAAGGACAGCTGGCTGATTTGATTTGATCAAGGGTGGTTAACAAAGGAATTGGGGAGCAAACCATACTTAATTCTAGCAGTTACCATAGTTAGTTATAAGAATAGGGTAGTATAAAATAACAGGCTTGCTTATCATTAGAATCATCTCAGTTTTCTCATATCTACTTTTCCTTGTAATCGGAGGCCTTGCCCCTCTCGAATCGGGCCACTCTCAAATAAAAGTCAGCCTATCCTTATTCTTGTTGATTCATTACTTAAGTTATCAGTATGCAGAAAGGTATGCTAGGAACTATTGTGGAAGGTTCAAACGATGTTGACGAGACAACATTACCTACTTGTTTTATTAAAAGCAAACTCTAGTTCTTGAAACTTAATGGGTACAACAAGTTGAAAATTGAGCATCGTTGTGAAAACTGTAAATCTGAGAAAACATTTAGGGTATCCTGTCTTCTTAATCGAATTGAATCAAACTAGATTTTAGATGGACCCATGATTTGATCAATCATCGGCAAGAATTGGATACTATAAATGCATACCATACTTGCTTTGGGTTTCCAAGTTTTTATTCTAGCAGACAACACTCTTCTTCACCATACAGTTCCTTGGGTTTCTACAACTTACTTTCCCCTTAGCAACGGCTTGCTTGAATGATTGTTTGATTAGGTTTCTTGAATCCATTCGTTGATTTAGATAGCACTTCTTTCTCTTCATCTTGCTTTAGAACATTGGGTTTATGTTCATCATCTCCTCCATTGTGCATAACCTTAGTTGAGTCGTCCCCCTTATCCTCCCAGGCAAATGTTAATTTTTCTTGTCCTCTCCTTGTTTGAACACCAACGAGGACCCAATCCACTTTGTGATAGCAATAACTTCAAGCCTGGCTTGAGCTCTGTCATACTTGCCTGTAATGCCATTGCTATTCCTGCTTTCCAATTCCATTCCACTCATGTCCCTATATTTTTCTCAAGTCTAACCAGAGGATGATAACTCCAATACCACTACCAAATATCAATATGGAATCAGCTGACAAATTAACACAAAATGATTAAAGAGTTAGGTTTCTTACATCATAAAGGAACTTATACTCTCCTAAGGAGTCTTACCACTTATTCATGTGGTACTTACCCAACAGAAGACGACATCTGTAACTACCATCTTCTCTTATTACATAAAAGCTCCATCTTTATTAATTAATATATTACAATAGTTCAAAGTTACACTTTAAAAGAAAGAAAGAAATCTTATAATCTATGCTTCATCGTCCATTTGGTCCCTGTTTCCTGAGATACATACATGAATACATAAGCCTTAGGCTTAGTGAGTAAATATGGTTTCATGATTTACATGCTCAAAGTAAGCTTTTATGCGTAAAATGTATTTTCTTCATGTTAAGCATATCACTTTTATCTTAACCTTGGGTCCACATAAGGGCTGCCCATTAAGGTTCGTTTGCAAGACGTCCCTTAATTGTATACTCCGGATATACGCAATTGATATTTTTAACATGTGTAAAGTTCTCATATAAGAGTTTTATGACATTAACATGCATAAACATTTATATAGCACATAAGTATCTCATTAAAAGCACATAAGTACTCACTTTGCTTTGTCTTGAAACTTCGAATTCTCTTCTAAGCTTTTTAGGAAGTGTTTTGGGGTGAAAATGAAGAGTATCCTTAAGCCTCTATTTATAGTGTTTAGGTGTTGCTTTGGGGTACTTGTTCACCTAGTTGTTTCAATGGTAGGTTGCTTACTCATTCCCTTAGCTTTGCTTAGGAGGATTTGTAGACTTGCCACTTTCTTGGAGGGTAAGACAACACATAACTTTTAGGCTTGCCATGTCATGCTTAATAGTATTGCCATGTCATGTTTAATAGCATTGCCATGTCATGCTTAATAGCATTGCCATGTCATGCTTAATAGCATTGCCATGTCATGCTTTTCTAGAGGTGTATGTGGCATGTGGGAAGGGGGCTTAGTAAGCTACTTGTGTGTTTGCTTGTATTATTCCTTGGCTAGCCTTCATTCTCCTTTGTTCTTGTTTTGGCTTTTCAACTCTATGTTTAACTTTGGCATAGATAAAAAAAAATTTTCCAAGGGATTAAGGCTGTTACAAGTCTTCCCTTCTTAAGATTTTTCGTCCTCGAAAATTCATTCGAAAAGATGGGGATACTTCTTTTTAATTTCCGACTCCACTTCCCACGTAGCTTCCATTCCATGGCAACAGTCCCAGTAGACCAAGACCAAAGATACTTCCTTGTTACGAAGCTTTTTGATTTTACGTTCGGTGATGGCTATGGGTTTTTCTTCGAAATTGAGTTTGTCATCGACCGAAATTTCTTCGGTGGGAATTACAACATCTTTCTCGGTAGAACATTTTTTTAGATTGGACACATGGAAAGTAGGGTGTATTCCCTTTAGTTCATCTGGTAGTTCCAGTTGGTATGCCACTGTCCCGATCTTTTCGGTTATTTTGTAGGGCCCAATATACCGAGGTCGTAATTTACCCTTTTTACCAAAACGCAGAACTCCTTTCCAAGGTGACACTTTTAATAACACCATATCACCTACTTGAAATTCAATGGGTTTTCTTCTTCTATCAACGTAACTTTTCTGTCTATCTTGTGCAGTTTTGAGTCTTTCCCTTATTTGAATAACTTTATCGGCTGTTTGTTGGATGATTTCGGGACCGGTTAATTGCTTTTCGCCTGTTTCCATCCAACAGATGGGCGACCTACACTTTCTCCCGTATAGAGCCTCAAAGGGTGCAGCCTTAATACTGCTATGATAACTATTATTATAGGCAAATTCAACAAGGGGTAGATGGCTATCCCAATGTCCTTTAAGGTCCAGTGCACATGCACGTAGCATATCCTCTAGAGTTTGGATTGTTCTTTCACTTTGACCGTCAGTCTGAGGGTGGTATGATGTACTCATTTTAATTCGGGTTCCTAGTTGTTTTTGGAAGCTTTTCCAGAAATTCGAAGTAAAACGAGGGTCTCGGTCTGATACGATTGTCAAGGGCACACCATGCCTCGCAACAATTTCGTTCATATATATTTTTGCTAGTGTTTCCAAGGTTTGTTTTTCTCTTATTGGTAAGAAGTGTGCCGTTTTTGTTAATCGATCCACGATGACCCATATAGCATCGAAGCCTTTCGGTGTTCTTGGTAGTCTTGTGACGAAGTCCATAGTGATATGTTCCCATTTCCATACGGGAATATCTAGTGGTTGTAGCTGTCCGTAGGGTCTCTGGTGTTCGATTTTGACTTTTAAACATGTTAGACATTTTTGGATGAAATTCACTATAGACTTCTTCATTCCCGGCCACCAATACAAGGTCTTTAAGTCCTTGTACATTTTATGAGTCCCAGGGTGGATGGAGTACCTGGATTTATGAGCTTCTTCTAGAATTACTTCTCTACAGTTACCAACTTCCGGGACCCAGATGCGTCCTTGAAATCTTCTGATCCCTTTATCATCGACTTCTAGAATTTTAGCTTGTCCAAAGATTCTTTCTCTCTTTTGATTTTCTTCTCTTAAGGCTTCTTGCTGTGCTTTTTCAATTTCCTTAAACAAGGTGTTTGTAATAGTCAAAGTTAATGCTTTAACTTGAACGGGTTTAATTGACTCTCTTCGACTCAAGGCATCTGCCACTACATTGGCTTTTCCTGGGTGATATTTGATTTCACAATCGTGGTCGTTTAATAATTCTATCCATCTTCGTTGCCTCATATTCAATTCCTTTTGGCTAAATAAATATTTGAGGCTTTTATGATCTGTGTAAAGAGTGCACTTTGTACCATATAAGTAGTGTCTCCAAATTTTTAAAGCGAATACTACTGCTGCTAGTTCTAAATCATGGGTTGGGTATTTCTTTTCTTGTTCTTTTAATTGTCGTGAAGCAAAGGCAATTACTTTACCTTTTTGCATAAGCACGCACCCCAATCCCTGTTTGGAAGCGTCACTGTATACTACAAAGTCTTCGATCCCTTGAGGCAGGCTTAAGATTGGTGCATTGCATAACTTATCTTTTAAAGTTTGGAAGGCCTCTTCTTGTGCATCCCCCCATTTAAACTTGCCAGCTTTTCTTGTCAATGTGGTGAGTGGAGTTGCTATTTTAGAGAAGTTTTGAATAAATCGTCGGTAGTATCCGGCTAACCCAAGAAAACTTCGTACTTCCGTGGCAGATTGTGGGACCTCCCATTTTTGTATACATTCAATTTTACTTGGGTCTACCATGATACCCTTTTCGCTTATGATATGTCCTAGAAATTGGACCTGTCGTAGCCAAAATTCACATTTTGAGAATTTGGCATAGAGCTTTTCATGCTTTAATAATTCCAAGGTCGTCCTTAAATGTTGCTTATGCTCTTCTTGGCTCTTGGAATAAACGAGAATGTCATCAATAAATACAATAATGAACTTGTCTAAGTACTGTTTACATACCCGATTCATAAGATCCATGAACATAGCGGGAGCGTTTGTTAACCCAAAAGGCATTACTAGAAATTCGAAATGCCCATATCGTGTTCGGAATGCAGTCTTAGGTATGTCTTCCTCCCGTACTTTTAGTTGATGATACCCTGATCGTAAATCTATTTTTGAGAAGAAGCTTGCTCCTTGTAACTGATCAAAAAAATCATCTATTCGAGGTAATGGATATCGATTCTTAATGGTGACCTTGTTAAGTTCTCTGTAATCGATGCACATCCTCATAGTTCCATCCTTCTTTTTAACGAAGAGTATTGGTGCCCCCCAAGGTGACGTACTTGGGCGGATAAATCCTTTATTCAACAACTCTTGTAGTTGATTCATAAGTTCCTGCATTTCTGATGGTGCAAGTCTGTAGGGTGTGCGGGCCATTGGTACTGTTCCTGGTACTAAGTTAATATGAAACTCCACTTGTCTATCAGGAGGCAATCCAGGCAATTCATCTGGGAATACTTCTGGGTATTCGCAGACTATTGGTATATTCTCTATACGTTCAAATTCTTTCTTAGTATCTACCAAGTATGCTAAGTATGTCTCACACCCTTTGTGTATATACTTTCTTGCTTTCATGCAGGAAATAAGGTTACACGGATTCTTTTTATGAGTATTATAAATGATTATTTCCTTGCCATTCTCATTCTTAATCTTTACTATTTTCTTGTGACAAATTATATGGGCATGATTTTCTGATAACCAGTCCATGCCTATGACCACATCGAACTCATTTAGAGGTAGGGGTAGCAGTTGGATAGGAAATTTGTGCTCATTGATTTCCAAGGAGCAATTTTCATAAATCTCGTTTATGTCCGTAACCTTTCCATCCGCCGTCTCTATTTTTATTTTTTGATCTAATTTCTTAGGTATACAATTTAGATGTATGCAAAACCTTGTAGATACTATTGATTTATCTGCACCAGAGTCAAATAATATTTTGGCAGGTTTTTCATTAATTAGCAAGATACATGTCACCACATCTGGCATTTCCTTGGTTTCTTCAGCAGAAATTTGGAATATTCTTCCTTTGGCTTTTCCAGCTTCGGGCTTATTCTTGTTGGTTATAACCTTTGATGGTTGTATAGTCTTTGGCTTGGGACAATTATATATGAGATGTTCCGTTGACCCGCAATTGTAACATGCTTTTCTCGTAGGACAATGATTAGCCATATGCCCTGATTCTCCACATTTATAACATACGTTTTTGCCCATCATACATTCCCCAGTATGATTTTTCTTAGTCTTAAGTTCAAGTCTAGGTCCATCTATATTAAGGTTAAACCAAAGTCTCTTGAACTAATGGCTCTGATACCATTTTTGTAACTACCATCTTCTCTTATTACATAAAAGCTCCATCTTTATTAATTAATATATTACAATAGTTCAAAGTTACACTTTAAAAGAAAGAAAGAAATCTTATAATCTATGCTTCATCGTCCATTTGGTCCCTGTTTCCTGAGATACATACATGAATACATAAGCCTTAGGCTTAGTGAGTAAATATGGTTTCATGATTTACATGCTCAAAGTAAGCTTTTATGCGTAAAATGTATTTTCTTCATGTTAAGCATATCACTTTTATCTTAACCTTGGGTCCACATAAGGGCTGCCCATTAAGGTTCGTTTGCAAGACGTCCCTTAATTGTATACTCCGGATATACGCAATTGATATTTTTAACATGTGTAAAGTTCTCATATAAGAGTTTTATGACATTAACATGCATAAACATTTATATAGCACATAAGTATCTCATTAAAAGCACATAAGTACTCACTTTGCTTTGTCTTGAAACTTCGAATTCTCTTCTAAGCTTTTTAGGAAGTGTTTTGGGGTGAAAATGAAGAGTATCCTTAAGCCTCTATTTATAGTGTTTAGGTGTTGCTTTGGGGTACTTGTTCACCTAGTTGTTTCAATGGTAGGTTGCTTACTCATTCCCTTAGCTTTGCTTAGGAGGATTTGTAGACTTGCCACTTTCTTGGAGGGTAAGACAACACATAACTTTTAGGCTTGCCATGTCATGCTTAATAGTATTGCCATGTCATGTTTAATAGCATTGCCATGTCATGCTTAATAGCATTGCCATGTCATGCTTAATAGCATTGCCATGTCATGCTTTTCTAGAGGTGTATGTGGCATGTGGGAAGGGGGCTTAGTAAGCTACTTGTGTGTTTGCTTGTATTATTCCTTGGCTAGCCTTCATTCTCCTTTGTTCTTGTTTTGGCTTTTCAACTCTATGTTTAACTTTGGCATAGATAAAAAAAAATTTTCCAAGGGATTAAGGCTGTTACAAGTCTTCCCTTCTTAAGATTTTTCGTCCTCGAAAATTCATTCGAAAAGATGGGGATACTTCTTTTTAATTTCCGACTCCACTTCCCACGTAGCTTCCATTCCATGGCAACAGTCCCAGTAGACCAAGACCAAAGATACTTCCTTGTTACGAAGCTTTTTGATTTTACGTTCGGTGATGGCTATGGGTTTTTCTTCGAAATTGAGTTTGTCATCGACCGAAATTTCTTCGGTGGGAATTACAACATCTTTCTCGGTAGAACATTTTTTTAGATTGGACACATGGAAAGTAGGGTGTATTCCCTTTAGTTCATCTGGTAGTTCCAGTTGGTATGCCACTGTCCCGATCTTTTCGGTTATTTTGTAGGGCCCAATATACCGAGGTCGTAATTTACCCTTTTTACCAAAACGCAGAACTCCTTTCCAAGGTGACACTTTTAATAACACCATATCACCTACTTGAAATTCAATGGGTTTTCTTCTTCTATCAACGTAACTTTTCTGTCTATCTTGTGCAGTTTTGAGTCTTTCCCTTATTTGAATAACTTTATCGGCTGTTTGTTGGATGATTTCGGGACCGGTTAATTGCTTTTCGCCTGTTTCCATCCAACAGATGGGCGACCTACACTTTCTCCCGTATAGAGCCTCAAAGGGTGCAGCCTTAATACTGCTATGATAACTATTATTATAGGCAAATTCAACAAGGGGTAGATGGCTATCCCAATGTCCTTTAAGGTCCAGTGCACATGCACGTAGCATATCCTCTAGAGTTTGGATTGTTCTTTCACTTTGACCGTCAGTCTGAGGGTGGTATGATGTACTCATTTTAATTCGGGTTCCTAGTTGTTTTTGGAAGCTTTTCCAGAAATTCGAAGTAAAACGAGGGTCTCGGTCTGATACGATTGTCAAGGGCACACCATGCCTCGCAACAATTTCGTTCATATATATTTTTGCTAGTGTTTCCAAGGTTTGTTTTTCTCTTATTGGTAAGAAGTGTGCCGTTTTTGTTAATCGATCCACGATGACCCATATAGCATCGAAGCCTTTCGGTGTTCTTGGTAGTCTTGTGACGAAGTCCATAGTGATATGTTCCCATTTCCATACGGGAATATCTAGTGGTTGTAGCTGTCCGTAGGGTCTCTGGTGTTCGATTTTGACTTTTAAACATGTTAGACATTTTTGGATGAAATTCACTATAGACTTCTTCATTCCCGGCCACCAATACAAGGTCTTTAAGTCCTTGTACATTTTATGAGTCCCAGGGTGGATGGAGTACCTGGATTTATGAGCTTCTTCTAGAATTACTTCTCTACAGTTACCAACTTCCGGGACCCAGATGCGTCCTTGAAATCTTCTGATCCCTTTATCATCGACTTCTAGAATTTTAGCTTGTCCAAAGATTCTTTCTCTCTTTTGATTTTCTTCTCTTAAGGCTTCTTGCTGTGCTTTTTCAATTTCCTTAAACAAGGTGTTTGTAATAGTCAAAGTTAATGCTTTAACTTGAACGGGTTTAATTGACTCTCTTCGACTCAAGGCATCTGCCACTACATTGGCTTTTCCTGGGTGATATTTGATTTCACAATCGTGGTCGTTTAATAATTCTATCCATCTTCGTTGCCTCATATTCAATTCCTTTTGGCTAAATAAATATTTGAGGCTTTTATGATCTGTGTAAAGAGTGCACTTTGTACCATATAAGTAGTGTCTCCAAATTTTTAAAGCGAATACTACTGCTGCTAGTTCTAAATCATGGGTTGGGTATTTCTTTTCTTGTTCTTTTAATTGTCGTGAAGCAAAGGCAATTACTTTACCTTTTTGCATAAGCACGCACCCCAATCCCTGTTTGGAAGCGTCACTGTATACTACAAAGTCTTCGATCCCTTGAGGCAGGCTTAAGATTGGTGCATTGCATAACTTATCTTTTAAAGTTTGGAAGGCCTCTTCTTGTGCATCCCCCCATTTAAACTTGCCAGCTTTTCTTGTCAATGTGGTGAGTGGAGTTGCTATTTTAGAGAAGTTTTGAATAAATCGTCGGTAGTATCCGGCTAACCCAAGAAAACTTCGTACTTCCGTGGCAGTTTGTGGGACCTCCCATTTTTGTATACATTCGATTTTACTTGGGTCTACCATGATACCCTTTTCGCTTATGATATGTCCTAGAAATTGGACCTGTCGTAGCCAAAATTCACATTTTGAGAATTTGGCATAGAGCTTTTCATGCTTTAATAATTCCAAGGTCGTCCTTAAATGTTGCTTATGCTCTTCTTGGCTCTTGGAATAAACGAGAATGTCATCAATAAATACAATAATGAACTTGTCTAAGTACTGTTTACATACCCGATTCATAAGATCCATGAACATAGCGGGAGCGTTTGTTAACCCAAAAGGCATTACTAGAAATTCGAAATGCCCATATCGTGTTCGGAATGCAGTCTTAGGTATGTCTTCCTCCCGTACTTTTAGTTGATGATACCCTGATCGTAAATCTATTTTTGAGAAGAAGCTTGCTCCTTGTAACTGATCAAAAAAATCATCTATTCGAGGTAATGGATATCGATTCTTAATGGTGACCTTGTTAAGTTCTCTGTAATCGATGCACATCCTCATAGTTCCATCCTTCTTTTTAACGAAGAGTATTGGTGCCCCCCAAGGTGACGTACTTGGGCGGATAAATCCTTTATTCAACAACTCTTGTAGTTGATTCATAAGTTCCTGCATTTCTGATGGTGCAAGTCTGTAGGGTGTGCGGGCCATTGGTACTGTTCCTGGTACTAAGTTAATATGAAACTCCACTTGTCTATCAGGAGGCAATCCAGGCAATTCATCTGGGAATACTTCTGGGTATTCGCAGACTATTGGTATATTCTCTATACGTTCAAATTCTTTCTTAGTATCTACCAAGTATGCTAAGTATGTCTCACACCCTTTGTGTATATACTTTCTTGCTTTCATGCAGGAAATAAGGTTACACGGATTCTTTTTATGAGTATTATAAATGATTATTTCCTTGCCATTCTCATTCTTAATCTTTACTATTTTCTTGTGACAAATTATATGGGCATGATTTTCTGATAACCAGTCCATGCCTATGACCACATCGAACTCATTTAGAGGTAGGGGTAGCAGTTGGATAGGAAATTTGTGCTCATTGATTTCCAAGGAGCAATTTTCATAAATCTCGTTTATGTCCGTAACCTTTCCATCCGCCGTCTCTATTTTTATTTTTTGATCTAATTTCTTAGGTATACAATTTAGATGTATGCAAAACCTTGTAGATACTATTGATTTATCTGCACCAGAGTCAAATAATATTTTGGCAGGTTTTTCATTAATTAGCAAGATACATGTCACCACATCTGGCATTTCCTTGGTTTCTTCAGCAGAAATTTGGAATATTCTTCCTTTGGCTTTTCCAGCTTCGGGCTTATTCTTGTTGGTTATAACCTTTGATGGTTGTATAGTCTTTGGCTTGGGACAATTATATATGAGATGTTCCGTTGACCCGCAATTGTAACATGCTTTTCTCGTAGGACAATGATTAGCCATATGCCCTGATTCTCCACATTTATAACATACGTTTTTGCCCATCATACATTCCCCAGTATGATTTTTCTTAGTCTTAAGTTCAAGTCTAGGTCCATCTATATTAAGGTTAAACCAAAGTCTCTTGAACTAATGGCTCTGATACCATTTTTGTAACTACCATCTTCTCTTATTACATAAAAGCTCCATCTTTATTAATTAATATATTACAATAGTTCAAAGTTACACTTTAAAAGAAAGAAAGAAATCTTATAATCTATGCTTCATCGTCCATTTGGTCCCTGTTTCCTGAGATACATACATGAATACATAAGCCTTAGGCTTAGTGAGTAAATATGGTTTCATGATTTACATGCTCAAAGTAAGCTTTTATGCGTAAAATGTATTTTCTTCATGTTAAGCATATCACTTTTATCTTAACCTTGGGTCCACATAAGGGCTGCCCATTAAGGTTCGTTTGCAAGACGTCCCTTAATTGTATACTCCGGATATACGCAATTGATATTTTTAACATGTGTAAAGTTCTCATATAAGAGTTTTATGACATTAACATGCATAAACATTTATATAGCACATAAGTATCTCATTAAAAGCACATAAGTACTCACTTTGCTTTGTCTTGAAACTTCGAATTCTCTTCTAAGCTTTTTAGGAAGTGTTTTGGGGTGAAAATGAAGAGTATCCTTAAGCCTCTATTTATAGTGTTTAGGTGTTGCTTTGGGGTACTTGTTCACCTAGTTGTTTCAATGGTAGGTTGCTTTACTCATTCCCTTAGCTTTGCTTAGGAGGATTTGTAGACTTGCCACTTTCTTGGAGGGTAAGACAACACATAACTTTTAGGCTTGCCATGTCATGCTTAATAGTATTGCCATGTCATGTTTAATAGCATTGCCATGTCATGCTTAATAGCATTGCCATGTCATGCTTAATAGCATTGCCATGTCATGCTTTTCTAGAGGTGTATGTGGCATGTGGGAAGGGGGCTTAGTAAGCTACTTGTGTGTTTGCTTGTATTATTCCTTGGCTAGCCTTCATTCTCCTTTGTTCTTGTTTTGGCTTTTCAACTCTATGTTTAACTTTGGCATAGATAAAAAAAATTTTTCCAAGGGATTAAGGCTGTTACAACATCAAAATAGAAAATATTTATGTAAGATTGACTAAATTGATCCATGTCATTAGGGTGGTTCAATATTTGGAAGGTTCTTCCCAGAATTTGAAATTTGAAACCACTTAAAAATATGAAGGGAATTGAAAACTAAACCAAAATTTTTATTAAAACAGAGAATGTGGAAAATGGAGCCCCAAAAGAAGGATTTGGGACCCAACAGTTCAAACTACCCAGTGGCTATTAAGAGCTTTCCATGGACTGTCTTGGGGATATGTAAGTATGTAACTCCCAATAGGTTGAATGGCCTCCATTTTTGCCTGGTTTGTTTGTTAACTTGTTGGCCAATTTACTCAATTTGAGCCCGGGTTTAATTTCTCTTGTTACTCTACCTTGCGCGCAAATGGAAATCCTTTAATTTGTTTTTCCTTATTAACGATTCAGAATTTTTGCTCTAATCAGGAAAGATAGCGGTTATAGGCGGTTGTCGTGAATACACCGGTGCACCTTACTTCTCTGCAATTTCAGCTCTGAAAATTGTTAGTTTTGTAACACTTTATTTCTTTTAGTTTAGACTATATTTCTTTAATAATATAAGTTGATGAGTGCTTCAAATCTCGCTATGATCTTTGGAAATAGGAGTTTTATTTAAAACCTTTACTCAGGGTGCAGATTTATCGCATGTGTTCTGTACCAGAGATGCTGGTCCAGTCATAAAAGGCTACAGTCCAGAGTTGATTGTGCATCCGTTACTAGAGGAATCTTACAACGTGAGGTCAGTTAGCCTCATTAATTCTCTACCATCTTTTCCATACAAGCTTAGTTCTGAGTTTCGAAAATTCTCAGGGATGAAGACAGGAAAACATTCTCAAACCATGTCCTTGCTGAAGTTGATAAGTGGATGGAAAGATTTGATTGCCTTGTCATTGGTCCTGGGCTTGGAAGAGATCCGTTCCTTCTGGTGTGTGATTCTTTCTTCATCTTCCCTAAATTCTTTTTTCTAAAATCAAGGTGTACAACTTAACCCAGTATGTGAAATGGGTCAATTTGGGTTATATTGTAATGCTCATGGGTCAAACAGGTACAACTAAAAAATTAGCTAAAAAGGAGAAGGGCTAATTCACCCATGGCATAAGCAGATGTTCATAACCTCCTACATTGCTTTAGGAAAAACTATTGAATCATTGTTTTAGCAAAAGCTTTATGATCATATTTACTTTATTATATATTTATGGATTCAAAAAGGACCAAAAAATGGTTGGCACAACCCATTCTGACCCTACCATTTTTTTGGTCCTCCCTAAAATATTTCCCATTTTGATGATACTGTTTAGACCGTTATCTCACCTACGCACTTTTGCCATCTGTATCATAAATACTGGAGACCATATAAATGAGTTGCATATAGTCCTGGATTTCATTTAAATTAATATGGTTGCATATTTTTGTATGTGCTTTAGAAACTGAAATTATCAACAATTAAGTTTCTAGTACAATTTAATGAAACAAATGGTTCAAGTGTAAGGATTAAGGACATTAACATGACATTGACATTCTAGATTAGTGAAACACACATTTTGATAGTTGGCCGTGTTTGGCGGAAGTAGCTGGACTTTTGTGGAGCTTTTGTTAATATGGGGTATGTTTGGCACGTGGCTTATAGGAGTTTTATTTTATGGTTTTTAAAAAGCTCGAGCTATATGTTGCGTTTGGATGACACTTTTTCAATGAACTTCTTGAAACCATAAGCAATAAAACGAGAAGCTACTTCAAGTAGCTTATGGAATTAGCTTGAAGCCTTGAACTTATGACAAATAAAATTACAAATGCACCTTTCTAAATTACTTTTATAAATACCCTTTAATATCTTGCACACTCCGATTGTTATTTTTATGGGTTTATTATGAAAAAAACCAACATGTTTTCACGTTTTTTGCGTTTTCGTCCCCCATGTTATTTTTCTTTTTCATAAAAGTTCCCAAGTTAATTTTTTCTTTTTGGTTGAGTGAAATTTGGACATTAGAACCGGTTATAATTAGTGAACCGGGTTTTTGAAAACTGAAAACCCAGGTTTTGATGTCCAAATTTCACTAAACCAAAAAGAAAAAAAAAATTAACTTGACGACCTTGATGGAAAAAAAATAACATGGAGGGATGAAAACGCAAAAAACATGAAAACATGTTTGTTTTTTCCATAATAAACCCTATTTTTATTATTGAAACTTTTATATATCCTATATAATTATAAGGGTTTATTATGAAAAAAACCAACATGTTTTCACGTTTTTTGCGTTTTCGTCCCTTTATGTTTTTTTTCATAAAAGTTCTCAGGTTAATTTTTCTTTTTGGTTTAGTGAAATTTGGACATTAGAACCCAGTTATATTTAGTAAACCGGGTTTTTTAAAACTGAAAAACCGGGTTCTAATGTCCAAATTTCACTAAACCAAAAAGGAAAAAATTAACTTGAGGACTTTTATGGAAAAAAATAACATGGATGGACGAAAACGTGTTGGTTTTTTTCATAATAAACCCTAACTATAAATAAGTATTATTTGAATAACTTTCTATAATTCTATAATTTTACTATTTTTGTTTGTTATGAAATCGTCTTATATATGCTTTTAAATATATAAGAATAATAGTTACTTTTTAAATCTACTTTTTATTATTTTTATAAAATTCATCATTTAATACATGTTTGTCAAAGATTTAAATTTTAGTAATTTTTAATATTTAAGTGATGAAAGAACAAATGTAGAATATATTTATAAACATATTAATATTGATTGTGTGTGTGTTTATATATATATATATATATATATATATATATATATATATATATATATATATATATATATATATATATATATATATATATATATATATATAGGATCTTTTGTGAACACTTTATTCGTTGTGAACATTGTGAACAACCATAAAATAGCTTTTGAATCTTATGAATCTTGTTGAAAATACTACCGAACCCTTTTATTAACTCATTAATCTTATTGGATCTTATATAATGAAATCTAAAAAAGTATAAAAGAACACCTTAATAATATAAACTATTAATTAAAATGTAAGTTCTTTTATAACTTGTATAAACAAGAGTGCAACATTTTAAAAGAGAAAGTAAAAAGATCATAAAGATTTAAAATTTTAATTCTAATAATATAAATTTATATATAAAATATATATACTTAATAATATTTTAAAAATATTGTAGTTTTGTTTTACATTTATTTTGGTTTTTATATTTATATGTTATTTGACACTTTTTAGCTCCAACTCCGGTTAAACACGTATATATTAAATAAAAACTCCATCTAAAAGCCAGTTTTTGCTAGACCTGACAATTGGAGACACGAATACACGACTTTGTGAGAGACACGACATGACACGACACGAATACATCTTAAAAATTGAGATAAAACTTATTGCCCTTCGTGTGTTCGTGTCGTGTCAAATTCGTGTCTGACACGTGAAAACGACACGAATACACGAATTGCCAGGTCTAGTTTTTGCCAAACATACCCTAGATGTTCGGTAAAGTAGCTGGAAATTGTAAAATGAATTATCAAAAGCTGGCTGATATTGTCCTTGCTTTGTCTTTTAAATAAATTATCATTCAGGTGATCAGGTCCTATCAACACTTATTGTATATGCACAGATGATGTGAATCTTTTCTAAATTCTATAATGGTAGTCTAGATAATTAAATTTTGAAAAACTGCTGATTGAGCTTCAAGATCAATTTGTTTACAGCGATGATTTTTGCACATTCAGCTCCTTTTTGGGCTTTTACAATTTCTATATAATATTTGTTACTTTGTTTAACTTGAAGGATTGTGTAAGTGATATTATGAAGCATGCACGACAAAGCAATGTCCCAATGGTCATTGATGGGGTATGAATAAATAGCCATGATTACTCTCCTAATATTTTATTGTCTACATTCTAGTTATATACTTATGAATTCATTCAGAATGCTATCTTTTGAGTTATTTTGTAGGATGGGCTATTTCTGGTAACAAACCGTCTTGATCTAGTCAGTGGCTATCCTTTGGCTGTGCTGACTCCAAACATTAACGAATATAAGCGTCTTGTTCAAAAAGTATTAAACTGTGAAGTAAATGAAGAAGATGGATCCCAACAATTATTGTCTCTTGCCAAAAGGTAAATTATTGAACGAGGGATGTGGTTACCTAAAATAGAGACGGAATTTTTATAAATGGTTTCCGCGTGATGGGCTCTTAAACGATGTTTTTGAAAAGTATGATCCCCGAAAAGAAAAAATTGACTGCGAATACTTAACATATTAGTTCAGTTAATCCATTACCAACAAACATAACTTTGGTTTCAATATTCTTATCATTGATCCATTTATTATGCAGCATATCTAAGTTGGTATTTGTTATCCAGTTAATTAAAATTTGGACATCCTTGAATGTGGGATATTTTGCGAAATAGGTATGTAGAAGTAGGTTTTGTTCATATACATTGTTTCAAAATTATGATTTTTATGGTTTAAGGAACAATGAAAAATCATATAAATAAATTTGAGTTATACTAGATCTTATACAGTTATACTAGGTTCATTTTGCACAAATTACACCTAAAAGGAATGTACTTCCAATCAATTTCCATGTTAGGGAACACAACATTGATCAATGTTTAGGTGGCACATGTTATAAGTTTATAATCAAATAAGGAGCCGGTTGCCAAAATTTAAAATTCTTTTTAGGTAACTGGGTTCATAATTGATTATAAACTTACAAGAGAGACTCTTAAATGTTGATTTTGAAGATAAGTTTCTTAAAAATTGAAGATGTTTCCTTTTACTTGCACTTTACCCTTTCATTCTTTTCAAATATATTGTAATTTTCCTGTTGTCGATAGTTTATCGTCATAAATTGAAACCAGCAGATATAATAATCTCTAATGAGTCCCTCCTTATTTTTTTTTTATATAATTGACATAAGTTGCAATCCAATTTTCAGTCATTTTTAATGAACGTGGCTTAAAATTTGATTGATGGATCAAAATTTCCCTTTGGCAGTATTGGCGGTGTGACTATTCTTCGTAAAGGGCAGTCTGATTACATCAGTGATGGCAAAGAAGGTACTTTATTTTAAAATTATCTTTATTATCGTTATAGGTTGTACTTATGTAAACATGGTCAAGTGTCCTACAAGGTGAATAATTATTATATATCTGGAACATGGAGTATCATGTAGTAGAGCATATGAAGTTTTGAACATGGAGGATATAAAACTATTCAAATTCGACATTACCTAGTAGTGAGTGAGAGGTCACAGGTTCGACTCTCGTCGGAGGCAAGTTGAAATTTAGGTGGAGAAAGTAAGTTTTGGGGCAAAGGAGTAGTTTAGGAGTAGGAGTAGGATAGTTTGCCGTTCAAAAAAAAACCTAGCAGTCTTAAAATATTTTGAAGCCTCTTATAAAATTGCTTACTGAGACATTTATTGAAGTCTCTTGGTTTATGGAAGTGAAACATTACATGGATGTGCTTTTTCCTAAGAAAAAATAATGCTCAGTTTCATGTGACGTCCATCGTATGTTTATATAAAATCCATGGTTTTTTATGTTGATTAGGATGAAGTTTAAAATTATTTGTGATTTGGCACATGGATAGGCCTTGCATAGGAATTAGGAAGTAATTGGGCTTTTTGATGTATGTACTACTTCAGTTTTGTCAAAAGTATGGGTGTAGATGGGCATCCGAATGTCAAAAGTATGGGTTTGCAAACCTTAGTGAGAGTACGGTGGTAATACCCCCTCGTGAGATGACATATGTTTTCTATTTAGAGACACTGGCTTGGCCTTTTCTTTTTCTGGGTTTTTTTTTTTTTTTTTTTTTTTTTTTTTTTTTTGGGGGGGGGGGGGGGCGGGAGGGGGTTGTAGGGAATGTTTGTCGTGTTAAATCTTATTTTGTTGGCTCAAGAAATTGTTACTAGTACAAATGTCGTTTGGTAATTTTTCTTCTACCCTTCTCTAAAGGAGTACTATTTAGCAAATAAAATTTATTGATTATACGTAGTCTATTAATTATGTATATGCAGTTAGATCCGTAAGTATATATGGTTCCCCACGACGCTGCGGTGGACAAGGTGATATACTTTCCGGAAGGTAAGTAGCATATCCCTTTTCATAATTTTAATTAGTTCCGAAAGGGACCGACAGTGATGGAAATAGTAACATACAGATTCACCATGAATGAGAAACAGAAATGATTTTGCAGTCTAGTCCAGTTTCCTACTTTCCTTGCTTCCTCTTTTGCAATTAAGGACAGAAAAAGTTTTATCAGTAGCGTAACCAAAAAAGTTTGGTCTGCGAATTGGATTTTCGTTTTTAACCCAAAAATTGTATTATTACATTTTGAAGTTGCATTTAATTTGTTTTTAGTGTTTAGTTAAACTGAGTATCTGATTGTTTTGGGGTCGATATAGTTGAGAACTAGCTATAATAAAACTCATTAATTATCAGATCATCTGATTTTATGTCATTATATCCCTTAAGTTGGAATTTAAGAATTTCTAGGGATGCTGACCTTGATCATTATTGTCTGATTATTTGGGGTCAAGATTAATTTTAAGAATAACTGCAACAAACTGATCATATGATTATATTGTTACGCCATTTTATTCTATTGGTTATATAAATAACCAGAATTTACCAAACATTCAAAACACTTAAATGTTATTACAACTTCAAACAATTCAAACACATCCCCTGCAACATGTTTGTTTGATCAAAATATCAAGTTATCTAATTTCTTTTTAATATTTTTTTTATAATTTATGTCATATAATCAATTTATAAGTGCTCACCCAAACACCGTTTATGAAATGATTATAGTGTGTGTTTGGTACGAGGAAATTGGAAGTAATGGGAGCGAGAAGATTTACTTCTAACATTGAGAAAAGAGAATACACCAACCGAAAAATTGGATTCCAAGTCTAGAGTGTTTACTCGATTCCTCATGTTTTGGTAGAGAATCGAGTAAATACTATAAATTCGGAAAGCATATGGTATCCAACTTTTGGTTAATGTATTAGTTTATTACCCGTGTACTACACGGAATTGTTAAATAACTGGTTTTTTTATGCTTTATATAAATTTAAAAAATTATTATAGAAACAACAAATAAAATACCAATATTATATTGTTAAAGAGATTTTTGAAAATATATAAATTAGACAACTAAATGTTAAATACATAACAAAAAAATTGAATAATAACAAAGAATAGAAAAAATTATAAAAGCTAAAAAGCTTGGATAAGAAGCTACGGACATGGGTTTTAGACTCAAATTTAGAACATAGGCATACTTTTTTTTTTTCTAAATTGATTTAATTATATTTTAACATAGAAATTGTAGATTATTACACATGTTGTATCAAGGTTACGCCAATTGGCATTCTAATTAGGTGTGAAGTGGTTGGTATCTATTTACTTTTTTAATAAAATAGATAGATAGATGAATTCTCATTTCTTATGGTTAGAAAAACAATATAAATCTTTTGTTTTCATCATTTACAATTCTCGCATACCAAACGCACTCATAATGTTTGTTTTCTGGGGCGAAAGTTCATACTTTATGATATAAAAATTTCAATACATGTATAAAATATGAAAAATTGAATATCGACCGATGTTTGATTACCTCTGTTTCTTCAAGCAGTGTTGCAGTATTCTTATCTTGGGCTCGGCATAAAGGGGAACCGAACATGAACCCGGCAATGTTGGGTTGTATTGCAGGATCCACTGTAATGAGGAAAGCAGCATCGGTTGCTTTTGAGGACAAGAAGAGATCAACCCTCACAAGTGATATTATAGAATGCTTAGGAAGAAGGTAACTACGTTTGTTCTTTTGATGATCGAATGATTAGTTTTGTCGAAATAGTGTAATGGAGCGATTGCATTCTTGTGCAGTTTCGAAGATACCTGTCCAGTTCGTTCAAGCTTTTGATATGCTTACACGTTACGAGATCCGGGGCATGTCAAATTTGAATTTTTTTGGTTAAAGATAGCTTGGCTTGTGGTGTAAAATAAAAGTAGATCATGCAGATGTATAGCTGCATGATCAGTGTGTTAGATAACAATATTAAAGAGGTACACATGCCCCTGCGATGCGGGGTAGTGGCGTACATCTAAAATTAAACTGAAAATTTTATTAAAATCTTAATCGTACAATGTACTGAATGATGTTGTTGCAAGAATCATAGTAAAATAGCTGTGAAATTCTGTGTTAATTACTTTCCTAAAATAGTGGTGTGCAGCTGTAATTTAGACTGCTGAAATTAGTTGTAGAGTTTCCTTATTTTGTTTTTAAGGATCTTTTCCATATTTAGTCCCTTGTACATCTCTATAAATCTGTACATACTTATCATGAACATGTTTATAATTGTCTTTGAATTTTATCATGAACAAAGCCATATAATGAATGAATTAACAATATCATATGACAAAATTCACATTATATTGCCACATGTTTATAAATGTTCGTGAGTTTGATCACTAGATTGAGTAAAGAACACTGATTTGCCTTTTAGAATTGAATGTGCATACACTTTTAATACTCAACACACTAGAATCATCGACAAATAAAATTTCAATCTCACTACATATCATGAAACATACATACTGTTACTTTGCATACTATGCTTATATTCATGGATTTTAAAATAATGTACTGTAAAAAAAACGAAAACTTATCGGATCGAAAGGAAAAGAAAACGAAGACCACAACACGGATAATCAACCTACTTCTAAACTAAAAGAGCAATTACAAGATTCAGGTATAAATACTTTTGAATTTCAAATCCATATGCCACATTTTTCTCCTTTAATTTGTATATTTATTTAACTTCTTGTAACACAATGAACAAAGAACGGAAATCCACCCGCTCGAAAGGAAAGGAAAAGATAGACGACAACATACATAATCAACACACATCTAAAAGAACGTAGCAGGAGCAAGATCAACATTCATGTATAGATACTTTCATGTTTCAGTTCCCTATGTCTCATTGAAATATGTTGCCCTAATTTATTGATATAAAGTAAATATAATTACTATTTTTACTACTTTATTCACTGTTTTACTAATGTAAAATTATTATAACTTATAACAGATCAGTCCCCAATAGCATATTAGAGGAAACAACACAAGCATAAGACAATAAGAAAGCGGGAAAAAAGCTACAATCCGAACATAAATGAAGTCAAAAGACAAAAACATATGAATGTTGATGTTAACACAGAAAAACCAAGTACGGTTTACAGAACCGTTGCAATAAGGGTTTCTCCCATTTTGTTGGCAGCATCCATTAAGGTTTTCGCACCGGAACAACATAACGTCATTTGAAAAATTGGGTTTCGGTAGTATTCTTTCATTGAAGATAAAAGAGATACCCGGGAGGTTGGCATATTGGGTGCTTGACAATTTTGACGAAAAACGGTGTGTTCTTTCGAACTGTAAATGGTAACATACCTATTACATGCGATGATATTAATCAACTAATGGGGTTTACCATGGGTAGGATATCGATTGTCACCCCCAAGATCAGCAACAAGAATGATAGTTTTACCCAAGAGTGGAGGTATCAAGATCATCTGACAAGTTCAACTCCAATGATGTGTTGGTGGTTATAAATCAGGATAACAATGTTGGTTGGTTTTTAAAGTTAAATTTTTTGGTACTCTTTACATCTGTGTTTGCTGAATGTACAAAGAATGAAAGCGTAAACCAACTTATCCTACCAAGCATAAAAAACATACGTGAAATACATTGGTGATGAATTTATGTTAATATTTAATTGAGTCTTTGAAGGCATCGAAAAGAGATTGGGATAGAGATGCGGACATTTGTAGTTACGAATGACCAATGATAATCAATGTTGTAAAAATCGGACTAGTCGACCGATTAATCGGCGACTAGTTACTAGTCGGGCATTGGATAATGGCAAAATCGGACTCCTTAGGCGGTAGTCGGTCAAAGGCGGTGCTAGTCGGTCAAACTCGGTGCTAGGCGGTCCAAATTGGTGCAAGGTGGTCCAAATCGGGCTGGTCAAACATGTAATAAAACCATCAGATTGCAGACTGATCATCTCACTCAATGAGATCGATGGTGGTGGTGGTGCGATGTGGTGCTGGTTCTCATGAACCTTGTTGTTCCAGTAGTATAAAGGGAGGGAGACGATCTGGAGAGGGTGAGATAAGAAAGTCTAGTAAGAAGCTGACTGACTGTTTTTTTTTTATTGCCTTGTCTTTGCTTAGGTTTTCAAAAACTACCCCTTGAATTTTTAGGTTTTCAAAAACTAACCTTTAAATTCTTTTATAATTTCATAAAGTGCAATGCAAACTTGTACATTTTGCTTTATTATTTGCACTTAAAAAGTACGCACGTAAATATGTTATTATATAACAGAGAATTTTAAAATTTACATATAAAATTTCTAATCCGACTACTCTCCGATTACTCCTTGCCTAGCCGGTTAGTCGCTAGTCCCCTACCGGCTGGCCGACTAGCTCCTAGCGAGTTTTACAACATTGATGATAATCTTGACGGTATGAACATCATTAATTTTTTTCTTTTTTTTTTTCTTTTATAGGTATGGTTAATGTGTTGTATACTTTAATTATTCAATTATTTTATCTCCACTATACATGACGCGACTCGTTTCCTGTTGACAAGTCAATAGGGGTGTTCTAAGTATTGGGACACCAAAACTATCCATGATCGTGAGATTCATGAAATTGCTAATGGTGGGTTCGGCGTCTGTCCGATTGAAGGCATAAGGGTTTCAACAACTAAAAATGCAGAAATAAGTATTCAAATGGCAATTTATTTTTTATTTTACAATTTTATAATTACATTTCATATGTAAATTATTATATAACACTGTCCATGTTCAGTTAAGCAATGTACAAATTCAATAAGTAAAGTTTTTCACATATATGTAGTTAAGTAATTAACATTACGTCACATGTTCATTTATGTTGCACATGTTCAATAAGTTATTATGAGATACACGGTTTAAATGCACATATTGCAAAATAAAGTTAATAGTAACGGATTGAAATTGTGCATTTAAACCGTGTATACTTCCACAATAATTGATTGAACATGTGTAACATAAATGAACATGTGTTGTAATGTGGTTACTCAACTACATATATGTAAAAAACTTCACTTATTGAATTTGTACATTGCTTAACTGAAAATGGGCAGTGTTTTATATTAATTTAATATGAAATGTAATTATAAAATCGTAAAATAAAAATAAATTGACATTTAAATAGCTATTTCTGCATCATTAGTTGTTGTTGAAACCCTTATGCCTTCAATCGGACAGAGGCCGAATCCACCATTAGCAATTTCATGAATCTCACGATCATGGATAGTCTTGGTGTCCCAACACTTGAACACCTCTGTTGACTTGTCAACAGGACATGAGTCGCATCGTGATAGTGGAGATAGAATAACTGAATAATTAAAGATAACAATACGTTAAACATACCTATAAAATAAAAAAAAATGATTTCATACTGTCAAGATTATCATTGGTCCTACGTAACTACAAATGTCCGCATCTCTATCCCAATATCTTGTTGATGCCTTCAAAGACTCAATGAAATATGAACACCAATTCATGTGGTGTATTTCACGAGTGTCTTTTCTGCTTGGTAGGATAAGTTGGTTTACGCCTCCATTCTTTGTACATCGAGTAAACACAGATGTAAAGAGTACCAGAAAATTTAACTTAACAATCCGACCAACATTGTTATCCCGATTTATAACCTCCTACACATCCTTGGAGTTGAACTTACCAGATGATCTCCCAAATTGATTCCTCCACTCTTTGGTAACACTATCATTCTTGTTGCTGATCTTGTGGGTGGTTGATTAATATCATCGCATGTAATAGGTATGTTACCATTTACAGTTCGAATAACACATTGTTTTTCGTCAAAATTGTCAAGCACCCAATATGCCAACCTCCCGGGTATCTCTTTTATCTTCAATGAAAGAATATTACCGAAACCCATTTTTTTTATGACATTGTGTTGTTCCGGTGCAAAAACCTTAATGGATGCTGCCAACAAAATGGGAGAAACCCTTATTGCAACGGTTCTGTAAACTGTACTTGGTTTTTCAGTGTTAAAATCAATATTCATATGCTTTTGTCTTTTGACTTCATTTATGTTCGGACTGTTTCTTTTCTCCCGCTTTCTTGTTGTCTTATGCTAGTGTTGTTTCCTCTAATATGCTATTAGGGACTGATTTGTTATAAGTTATGAGAATTTTACATTAGTAAAACAGTGTATAAAGTAGTAGAAATAGTAATTATATTAACTTTATATCAATGAATTAGGGTAACATATTTCAATGAGACATAAGGAATTGAAACATGAAAGTATTTATACCTCAATATTGATCTTGCTCCTGCTCCGTTTTTTTAGATGTGTGTTGATTATGTATGCTGTCGTCTATCTTTTCTTTTCCTTTCGAGCGGTTAAATTTCCGTTCTTTGTTCATGTGTGTTACAGGAAGTTAAATAAATAAATATACAAATTAAAGAATAAAAATGTGGCATATGGAATTGAAATACAAAGTATTTATACCTGAAACTTGTACTTGCTCCTTTAGTTTAGAAGTATGTCGATTATCCATGTTGTGGTCTTCCTTTTCCTTTCCTATTGATCCGGTAAGTGTTCGTTCTTTTTTTTTTTTTACGGTACATTATTTTAAAATTCATGAATATAAGCATAGTATGCAAAGTAACGGTTTGTATGTTCATGATATGCAGTAATTTTGAAATATTATGTATTTTTCGATGATTCTAGTGTGCTGAGTATTAAAAGTGTATGCACGTTCAATTTTAAAAGGTGAATCAGTTTTCATTTACTCAATTTAGTAATGAAACTCATGAACAGTTATAAACATGTGTAAAATAATTTGAGTTTTGTCAGTCATGTTATATTATTAATCCATTCATTATATGCCTTTGCTCATGATAAAATTCAAAGACACTTATAAACATGTTCATATTAATATTTAGTATTAAAAATGTTAAAGTACTCAAAATTTCGTAAATGTCCAAACCAGTTGTTTCCAATACAACTGTGTCGCTAAAATAAGAATCTTCTTCCTCTCCTGATAGGGAAATCCCTTCATCAGGAGTGTTATGAAACCTGAACTTGTTAGCGGGTCTTGTTTGCACAATGGAGATAAATAACAAACCATATGACATAACGATAATCAGAATTGTACTGATTCTTAGGTTGAACATGTGCAACCATATGTTCAAACTACAAAAGAAAACCAAAATAAACCTACAGATTTGTACACAGAGCGAATATGTACAATAAGTGAACATCGATACGACATTGGCTGTAATTGTACTAATTCTTATATTGAACATGTGTAAAACCCAGATTAAACCTACAAAAAGGGATTGCATATAAAACCATATTCCATATCATTCACTTATTACACATGTTATTTTACATTTTCATATTTCTTTGATGTTTGCTAGCCATTGGGATCATCATTTAGTATAACTGTCACATTGATAGAAAATACATTTAAAATATGTGCTATTTTTCAGTATTGTTTTTGATTTGTAGAGATTACTCAAATGATAATATCATTGTGAACACAATGAACATGTGCAATAAGTGAACATCTTAACGACATTGGCTACAATAAGTACTAATTCTTATATTGAACATGTGCAAACAGAATACCTAAGAAAGGAATTGCATATAAAAGAATTGAAAACAAAAAGAACATGTGCAATGAGTGAACAAGTGCAAAACCTAACATTCGAATACACATATAAGCCATTACATTCAAATATCTTGCACTAACAATGTTTTGCACATGTGCAAAATGAATTGCATGTAAAGAATGTATGAATCGTGAATGTAAAAACCAAATGGGCTTTGAGCAAAAAGAATTCCAGTATGGTTTTATGACTTGAGTTGCTCAAACTAAGCATGAAACAGAAATCAATTGAAAAAAATCAATAAGTTAAAATCGAATGAGCAAAGCGAGTAGAAAATGTATAAGATATACCTTGAATCGATTATGGGTAGTGAAGATTCAAGGAATTGTGAAGCGGACGATGAAGAATCGCCTTTGAAGCGGACACAGGAATGAGCGAATCGGATGCAACTGAAATGGAGAATTTCGTGGGATACGCAGAATCTTCCATCCTCACTTAAAATTTTCAATACCAATTTTGCCTCTAACATTAATAACGTGGTAAAGAACTTTCAGCAAAAATTATAAAATTTGTGATTCATCTCACTTGATCGTCACCCTCACCACCTTGTGTTCTTGAGTTTGAAAAGGTAAGAAAGAATTGAATTATTGAGTTACATTGTGTTGTGTGTTTTCAAAGTTTGCGAATTGGCTTATAATCCTGTCGGTAGTGCATACATATTATTTTTATCAAGACTGGCTCCAGAAAATCGATTTTGAGGGTTGTTTACCCATGGGCAGAACAGAACCAAAGAACAAAGCAGACCAATTCACCCAGGATCGTGGTCGCAATCCCATGAGCACGGCCGCAATGAATCCTCAGGCAGTGCTGGACCGAGCTCAGACCAAAGTGGGAGTGCGACCCACGATGTGGTCAGCAAGACCGCGATGAGTTTAAGCTTGGCCGCGATCAGCTCAATTGTGCCAGATTTCAGTTTTGGGTCTTGGGCCCAATAGTTGGGCTTGAATTAATATTCTGGGATCTGTTGTGTATACAAGGACTAGTAGACACCAAACTACGCCGAGACAGTGACTATGAGAGATCCATTAGCAGTAGTTATTGTTATTTAGGAGAGTACATGAGTTCTTCTTAATGCGCGCTTCATTTTACGAGTCTTATCTTGCTATCTGTTTATATGTGATTGTTAACGAGAAAGAGAAATGACACTCTATGATTCTTTTCTTTATTATTAAACGTGATTTATGTGCATGATGTGAGATCCACTCCAGAGTTATCCACGATGAACGATCGCCTAGGCTGACTGTGAAGACCACCCCTTACGGGGCAGTCTTAGGCGTCTAGGTCCCACAATTATGCAACACGATATCAATCATAACTAAGATAGATTAATTAAGTGCGGAATTCAAATTACAGTACAACTATTAGGATTAAGTTTAATACATATTTTAGTACGAATATACAAAGTTCAAATTAAACTAATAATTGTATTGTAATTTGAATTCCGCACTTAATTACTCTATCTTAGTTATGATTGATATCGTGTTGCATAATTGTGGGACGTAGACGCTTAAGACTGCCCCGTAAGGGGTGGTCTTCACAGGATGGTATCACTGCCCATAGTTTGAGTGAATCAAGTGTTATGTGGGTAATACTTGATCTCAAACTGAAGCAATACTAAGTATCAATCATTTGGGTGGTTTGAACTGAGATAGGATGTACAGACTGTTAGGATGGGAATAAGGGTACATAACTATAAGTCTATAAACTGAAAGTTACCAGTAAAGATGTCTAAATCAAGTGACTTACCTAACAACATGACACCCCAGCAAATGTTTGAGATGGTACAACAACTGTTGGCACAACAAGCAGAACAACAAAATAAAAATATACAAGAACAATTTCAAGCCAGAGATGAGGCTGAAGCAAAAAAGACGAGCTGATAAGAAAAATAAGAGAAAAGATAAGCAATCCAAAACCAAGAATCTGATTCTGATAGTCTAACAAATGCACCAGCGGCGTTCATGGATCTCATGAATCGCGTGTGCAGACCAATGCTGGATAAATCAATTATCGTGTTCATAGATGATATTATGATTTACTCCAAAATGGAGGTTGATCATGCTATTCATCTGCGTCAATTGCTAGAGTTATTGAGAAAAGAAAGACTTCGCAAAATTTTCGAAGTGTGAATTCTGGCTCAGAGAGGTATAATTACTTATATTGTTCCGAGCTATTTCCTGAAAGTTCTTTGTCTCAATAAAAACTTGAAATTCTACTTTGTTACTTTTATAGATCCAATTCCTTGGCCATGTCATATCAGGCGGTATTTCCGTTGACCCGTCTAAAGTCGAGGCTGTTCAAAAGTGGCAAAAACCTCGCAATGTCTCTGAAATCCGAAGTTTCCTTAATGAATCACCGGTAGTAAACAGCCAATCCAAGAAAACTTCATATTTCAGAGGCATTGCGAGGTGTATGCTACTTTTGAACAACCTCGACTTTAGACAGTTCAACGGAAATACCTTTGCCGGATATGACATGTCCAAGGAATTGGATCTATAAAAGTAACAAAGTAAAATTTCAAGTTTTTATTGAGACAAAGAACTTTCAGGAAATAGCTCGGAACAATATAAGTAATTATACCTGTCTGAGTCAGAATTCACGCTTTGAAAATTTTGCGTAGAGTCTTTCTTTTCTAAATAACTCTAGCAATTGACGTTCTAAATGATGAACAAAACACACACATATGTATATTAGTCCTGGCTGAAGGCCAAAGGACTTTCTTAGATGTCTATTTCGATAAAAAACAGAAGCAACACAGAACTTTATTTTAGACAGTAACCTTATTTAGAATTTCAGAACTTTGATTTTAAAAATTGAAATTGAGGCTTCAAATTGTTTATATGATCAATTAAACACATAAGAGTGACATGCATGCCTTATATTTTATGTTTATAACACTAATCCTTGCTTGATTTAGTTGCTTGAAGACCAATTTTGTGTACAAAAACCTATTGGAGCCGTAGGTTTCATGTGAGACCAAAGATCAAATTTTAGATGGACATTTACGTTAATCTTTGTAAGACTAGGTTGCTTGATGCTTGATTGTTGATTTTCCTTAACTTGATTCTTGAATTTTGTTGCAAGAATTTGGGATGAATTGGAGAAGATGAAGAAGGAACCGTAGGTGTAGAAGGGAGAGAAGCAGGAGGAATTTTGTTTGGGTGAAATGAGTATTTACCCCATTTTGGGTATATATATATATATATATTTTCTCAAGTTTTATACTTATAATTTGGCCACAAAACTTTGTATTTATATTTTTCTTTCAAATTTATGCTTTATAATAATTCTAAAAACATATTTAACTTAATTAAATAATTTCATTACTTAATTAAATTATAATACAAATAATGTAATTAAATTTACATTATTAAGTCAAATATAGAAATTAAAAGTCAGGTTGTTACACTGACTCTCCGTAACTAGTCCAACGTTTAGAGGCCATATACATACGACAGAATTTATTGCTAGGTCGCTCATGTACTGTGTGGCTAATCACTGATGTATGCGGTCTGTTAGCTGTGGGGAGGTGTCCCCACCAGAGTTGTGATTTATACAGAGCTTCTGAATCTCATGCTCCATCATGGTTACATCAGAGATTAGTGAGGTGTACCAGAGATAAAGAGAGATTGATCTGCATTATCTATTATGTGTTAGGTGCTCAATGTTGTGTTTATTCTACAGAGTCAAACCCTTTGTATACTCACGAGGTTTCCAACTTACGTTTTCAAGTCTAACATGTCTTAGGGGATCAGAAGATAGATCAACAGCAGTCATAGGCGATGTAGGAACCGATATTTGCTTCAAGGATCGTTGAATCATCATTATCGTAAGTTGGCACTACCTTTTGGTATTTTGTGTAGGGTTTATTATGAAAAAAACCAACATGTTTTCACGTTTTTTGCGTTTTCGTCCCTCCATGTTATTTTTTCCCATAAAAAACCTCAAGTTATTCTTTTCTTATTGGTTTAGTGAAATTTGGACATTAAACCCGGTTTTTCAAGTTTTGAAAACCCGGTTCACAAATTATAACCGGGGTCTAATGTCCAACATTTCACTAAACCAATAACAAAAGAATAACTTGAGGTTTTTTATGGAAAAAAATAACATGGAGGGACGAAATCGCAAAAAACGTGAAAACATGTTGGTTTTTTTCATAATAAACCTTTTGTGTATTAGGAAATTGTATGTCAGTTCAGTACATGTATCAGACTTGTGTTAATTACTTCTGTTAATTATGTCAAACGATGAGTCGGTTTACTATACGTGTGTACAGTTTCAGCATCATGTATTAGATGATGTCGTATTATGAGTAATATGTTTGTACAAAGTTTTAATTTGCAGTGAATTATGTAATCTCTTGACATGACTTGTTACAAGCTATATGCAATATTGTCACCTATGATATCATTATGGCGTGACATTTAGTCAAGTTTCGAGGATGTTACATTCATCGTAATAAAATATATAAGCATTATGTTTTAAATATATCAAATAAAAGTAAATAAAGAAGAATAAAAAGCGTCATGTGATGTTTTTTTTGGTACATCATTAAAATTCTTTTTTTCTTCATAATTTTGTTATCTTTTCACTCTAAATTAAATTAAATCTAACATTATTTTATCACTATCTATTTATATACCTAATTAACAAATATTTTTACGTCAATCTAATCTACAGAAAATTTAAATCTGTATCCCAATATAATCTTACATATACTTATCTATATATTTAATTTAAAAATAGTATTTAATATTTAAAAGTAGACATAATAAAATATTAATAACGTTATATTTCACAACATTTTATTTATCGTAATAAAAATATGTAAAATGTTTCACGTAAGTAAAAAACTTCAAATTATATCTATTAAATATATACAGATTAAGAAATAAAAAATTTAAAAGAATATTAAAAAAATAAGTATTATTACGTATATTAATAAGATATATAAATAATTTTTATAAAATATAATTGTATTTTTCTTGTATTTTTTAAATAATTAATATTTATATGGTTTTAATATAAAGAGTAAATACAATTTATATAATCATTTATTTATTAAAAATTATCTACATGTTCGTAAGTTAGTTTGATATAATTGATGATGATATTCTTACACACTTGATTAATCAGCAAACACATTTATTCAAGCAGATATGATTACTTTAAAAAATGTGTTTTTTTAATGAAAGTAAAATTTATTTTGATGTAATTTTATTTTTAAATTACATTTTGTTAAAAAAAAGGGTTAAATGTCATTTTCACCATCCACTAAATTATTTTTTGTCCCGATTTAGCCACTGAACTATATTTTGTATATATATTTAGCCACTAAAATTTCTTTTTATCGCTTTAACCACTGAAAATTATCCCAATTTAGCCACTAAACTATTATATTTTGTACCGATTTAGCCATTAGTTTTATTCATTTTTCCCAAAATAGAATACTAAACTAAAGTTTAGTGGCCACCAAGTTTCTATAAGGGGCTTGGGAAGGGTTGTTACTCGGGTTTGATCCTCACTAAAGGCGGATTTTGGGGTTTTTCCCTTCAGGTGAACTAATCTAACTATGGAGATTTTAATCTAACTAGGAGATTGTGGTGGGGATCGAACCGGGATCTGCCAGCACTTGTGCCTAGGCGATAACCACCACACCATCCGTTTAAAAATAATCAGGAGAAAAAATAATTTAGTGACTAAACTAGGTTATTACCCATATATTACATGAGTTAATTTTAGAAATTGATATTTATATATATGTATAATATAATAATTATATGAATAATAAAGTTAGCTTAATTTTAGTTAGTTAGTTATGAAATTAATCCATATTAGATTTACATAGATTTTATTTGATTTAAAATTTAAAAATAAAATCAGTAAATGACGTGGCAGAAGGAGAGAACGCCATGTGGAGCATGCCATGTGACATTTAGTTACTCTTTTAATAGTATAGATAGATATATGTGACAAATTTAAAAATTAAATTGTTAATACGATGCTCAACCAAAAAAAATAGATATTATCATTTTCCAAAGAAATTCGGGTTTGAACTTTGAACCACGGGTACACCCGTTTTGGGAAAACCTGAACATAAACCTTTCTCCCACACTCACGCACAGAGTTTAAACCCTTCTCTCTTGGTAACCTCTGCAGACCTTCCTCCGACCATCCACCGTCAGTTTCTCCGGCAACACTTCAGGTTAGGCTTCTTTCTACCTTGGTCCTTATATATCTATCGATTCTATTGATTGATAAAGTTGTGCGTTTCTTTTCTTCTAAATATAAATCAGAAAACCTAAATAGTTTAACCTAATTAACAGTTTAGCTGTTGTTAATGGTAGTTTCTTTCAGGCTAAATGATAGTTCTCAATTTACGTTGTGAAATCTGGTGTAATTTTACAAGTGTGACATTGGAAAATTATGCTCTCTCGGTCTCGATGAGAATGGTTATGGACTTGTAGAAGATTTATTTCATCGTCTCGTATGAAATGGATAGGATTCTATGGAGTTATTAGAGATGATAGATAGCTATGTTAATTTTTGAATCTGCCTTCATAAAATATGCCTTGTTAGAAAAATGTCCGTGTTAAATTTGTAGTAAATCATTTTGAATTGGAGAAAATACTTGTTTTACTACTGGAGGGACTTGATGTTTCCGTTTGTATAGGAACTGGTGTTTAACATTATGCTTGATTCAGATAAAGAATCTAACTTGTAATTAGCTGGGTATTGATGTGTCATGATAATGTTAGGTTTTGGGTTGTAGCAGGATGGATGACAGCTTGTATGATGAGTTTGGAAACTATATTGGACCTGAAATCGAGTCTGATCAGGAGAGTGATAGAGAGGATGAAGATGAAGATCTCCCAGAAAAGCCTGAGGACGAGAGAGCTGAGTCTGATGAAGAGAATGGAATTGCTGGACCCAATGGGTGGATAACTACTGGAGATGATGTTGATATGGATAATCAGATTGTTCTGGCAGAGGATAAGAAGTATTACCCTACTGCAGAAGAAGTCTACGGTGAAGAGGTGGAAACACTAGTAATGGATGAGGACGAACAACCCCTCGAGTTACCTATAATCAAACCTGTCAAAGATATTAAGTTTGAAGTGGGCGTTAAAGATTCGTCCACGTATGTGTCAACACAATTTCTTCTTGGTCTCTCGTCAAATCCTACTTTGGTAAGGAATGTTGCTTTGGTTGGACACCTGCAGCATGGGAAGACAGTCTTCATGGATATGTTGGTTGAGCAGACTCACCGTATTTCGACTTTTGATCAAAACAGTGAGAAGCATATGAGATACACTGATACAAGGATAGATGAACAGGAGAGAAGGATATCAATAAAGGCAGTTCCTATGTCACTTGTTCTCGAGGACAGCAATTCGAAATCCTATATGTGTAACATCATGGATACGCCTGGACATGTCAATTTTTCTGATGAAATGACTGCTGCTCTCAGACTTGCTGATGGTGCAGTGTTGATCGTAGATGCTGCTGAAGGAGTCATGGTATGTTACGTGCTACAACTTTTCATTGAGCTTACATAAAAACATAAAATTAGTATATCCATAAACATCAATTTCTTGCCACTTCATATTGTGATTCTGCAGTATGTATTCATATCGTGATTCTGCAGTATGTACCCAACTACCCATTGCAAGTTGTTAGTGCAATGCATGACATATTCTACGTCTATCTTTTTTGTTTTTAGTTGTTGATTTCTCTTCTAATGGATTGTTGAGACATCACATCAACTGTAAGTCGATGTCATGAATTTTACATATTGCCATATGTATTTTTTTAATTATCAGTGTAACTGCTCAATTTATAGGGAGGTAACTCATAGCGAAGTTGAACTGAGGTTGTCTTTTATGTACGAGGAAATTCTTCTATCCAGCTCAACTTGTTTAAACAATATTTGTACTTATGTAGGTTCCTTAGTGTTTGGTTGTGAGATTATGACACAAACACTGATTTCTATGATTTAAAATTATTCCTTTTCTTTATATTTGCATTGAGGTATAAGATTAGACCTTGTTATCTTTTTCCAAATCCATGCCAAACGTTATTTTCTAAAAAACAAATTCAACATCTCTTAGTGTATGGTAACACCAAGTTGTTGATCTCTTATAGGACAACATATTTTTCTATACGAATAATGTGCCATATGGAACTGAATTTTCTTCACCGGGAACATGTAGCTTATTTCTGATGGGTAATCCTATTTCCATTGATTAATGAATAGGTAAACACGGAGAGGGCCATCCGGCATGCAATCCAAGAACGCCTACCTATAGTAGTTGTGATAAACAAGGTACTCCATTTATACCTGGTAGTGCTAAAAACAGCCAGGCCTTTTTTTTTGTACTGAATGCAAATATAAAACTTTTGTAATTTTTCCGTATTTGTATTCTATTGAAGTTCAATTCTACACTTTCATGTAGGTTGACAGATTGATAACTGAACTTAAACTACCTCCTAAAGATGCCTATCATAAGTTGAGACATACAATTGAGGTCATCAATAATCACATCGCTGCAGTCTCTTCAACTGCTGGAAATGTTCAAATTATTGACCCGACTGCTGGAAACATTTGTTTTGCTAGTGGAAGTGCAGGATGGTGCTTCACTCTGCAATCATTTGCCAAGTTATATGTTAAACTTCATGGAATTCCTTTTGACGCTAACAAGTTTGCATCTCGACTATGGGGAGATTACTATTATGATCCATCTACTAGAGTTTTTAAGAAGAAACAACCTGCAAGTGGGGCAGAAAGATCATTTGTGCAGTTCATCCTCGAACCTCTCTACAAGATATACAGCCAAGTAATTGGAGAACACAAAAAGAGTGTGGAGACAACACTTGCAGAACTGGGTGTTACTCTGAGCAATGCTGCCTACAAGTTGAATGTGAGGCCTTTGCTTAGATTAGCTTGTAGCTCTGTTTTTGGGTCAGCCACCGGCTTTACTGACATGCTGGTTCACCACATCCCGTCTGCCAAAGAAGCTGCAACTCGAAAGGTTGATCATATTTATACTGGACCAAAAGATTCCAGAATTTACAATTCCATGGAAGATTGTGATCCCTCTGGGCCGCTCATGGTCAATATTACCAAGCTGTATCCTAAATCAGATTGTAGTGTTTTTGATGCATTTGGAAGGGTTTATAGCGGTGAACTCCATACAGGACAAACTGTTCGTGTGCTTGGAGAAGGCTATTCGCCAGATGATGAGGAAGACATGACTGTAAAAGAAGTAACAAAACTATGGGTTTATCAAGCTCGTTATAGGATACCTATAAATAAGGCCCCTCCTGGTTCTTGGGTTCTTATTGAAGGTGTTGATGCTTCAATTATGAAAACTGCCACACTTTGTAATCTGGAATATGATGAGGATGTATACATATTCAGACCTCTTCAATTCAATACCCTTCCAGTGGTGAAAACAGCAACTGAGCCCTTAAATCCAAGTGAATTACCGAAGATGGTCGAGGGTCTTAGGAAGATCAGCAAGAGCTATCCTCTAGCTATTACTAAAGTTGAAGAATCTGGAGAGCACACTATCTTAGGTACTGGAGAATTGTATCTAGATTCTATAATGAAGGATCTCAGGGAACTGTATTCAGAAGTCGAAGTCAAGGTACTCTATTTGTTTTTAATTTCCCCAATTATGTGTGCGCTATTTTTGTTATATTATCAGTTGGGTACGTGTATCTAAAGTTAGATTCTGCTGTGCTTGTGTGTGTGTGTTTTTTTTTCTTTTTTTGTTTTATATGTATTAAACAGGTGGCAGACCCAGTTGTCTCATTCTGTGAAACAGTGGTGGAGTCTTCATCGATGAAATGCTTTGCTGAAACTCCTAACAAGAAAAATAAAATTACCATGGTATATGAGCATGCAACTATTTTTTAGGTCATGTAGTGCTTTTCTGAATGGCATTTTATCGAAAAACCTTTTATTTTCTGTTTATTGGTTAGATTGCTGAACCACTGGAGAGAGGACTTGCAGAGGATATTGAGAGTGGTGTTGTAAGTGTGGATTGGCCTAGAAAGAAGCTAGGGGACTTTTTCCAGACTAAGTATGATTGGGATCTGCTTGCTGCAAGATCTATATGGGCCTTCGGACCGGATAAGCAGGTATGGACTTCTTGTTTGGTTTTTTCCCACTTCTTATTTCGAATTACTTTTGTTATAACTTACATTTAATCATTTTGCAGGGACCTAATATATTATTGGATGACACCCTCTCAAGTGAAGTCGACAAAAGTTTGTTGAATTCTGTGAAGGATTCTATTGTTCAAGGGTAAGTTGGACTTTTATCTCTTGTCGCTACATTCAGAATTAAGTGTCATAAGTGGTTAGATGCTTCTTATTTTAGTCGCTGCCCCATACTGAGTCGGGAGGTCCAGTGGTACAAAGCTGTGCCTGCCTGGCATCTGAAATTTGAGAATGGGGGAACCAAGAACCAGACCATATAGTATCGGTCAGCCCCAAACCAGAGTCAAAACTTATGTTGTTTTTGGCTGGTAGTTTGAGCTTTATTTATTGGGTTTAATATGAAAAAAACCAACATGTTTCTGATGTTGTTGCGGTTTAGTCCCTCCGTGTTATTTTTTACCAATAAAATCCTCAAGTTATATATTTGTTTGTGATTTTCGGAAATTCTCTTTTTGTTTCTCAAAAAGTCTTCAAGTTTCAGGACTTTTCGGAGAAAAAGAGTGAAAACATGTTGGTTTTTTGTAAAAAAATCATAGGGTTGATTATGAAAAAAACAAAACTTTTCCAAAAATCAGAATGGAAATATTAACGTGAGGACTTTCTTTGGAAAAAATAACATGGAGGGATGAACCGCAAAAATCGTGAAAACATGTTGGTTTTTTTCATTAAACCGTTAATTATTACCTAACGAAGTAGAAAAATATAAAAGTTGCTTTTGGAAAGGAGAGGACTGAATACCAAATTATTTTTTCTAATATTTAACCTAGTAACAGACTGAATATAGCGGTTCCAGTCAGGTATGGTATTGACTTTTTTATACGGATACATATGGAATCATGCACAGTTATGATACTGAGAATCTTGTGCCAATGATATGATATGTAGAAGCATTATTAATTTATTATCATAATACGAAGCGGAAAGTTAAGTGAGAGTGAGAGTGAGACTAGTTTCAGAATCAGTGTATGTTTAACCTTCTGTTCGTGATTTGTTCTAAAACAAATATTACAGATTCCAGTGGGGTGCACGGGAGGGTCCACTTTGTGATGAGCCCATCCGTAATGTTAAGTTTAAAATAGTAGATGCAAGGATTGCACCAGAGCCACTACATCGTGGAACTGGTCAAATCATTCCAACAGCTCGACGTGTAGCTTATTCAGCTTTTCTTATGGCAACACCACGACTAATGGAGCCTGTATATTATGTGGAGGTACTAATCCAGCCACTACTTCAATATAGTGCATGCTTTGGTTATGTTAGAAAATTACATACCAAGAGTCGAGCAGAATGGAATGTGAAATATTTAGTTGCTGTTTAGTTTTCAGGATTTAATGGGTTCATGGTAATTTATGAAATCCTTATGTGGCGTTTGTTTCACGGAATGTAATTCGAAGGAAATGGAATTTAAATTTTAGTTATTAATACGGTTGAAGATGAATGTTGAAGATGTTTTATAGTATCTGTTAGAGTTGTAGGTTGGAATCTAATTCATCTATATGTCGGAATCTAATTCATCAATGGATTAGAAGGAATGTCAAATTCCTGTAAACATAGAAATTTGATGGAAAATACATAAAATCTAACCATTTACGTTAGTTATCAACATTTCTAAACAAGCTAGATTCAAAATCCAATTCCATCGAATTCCATCACACGAACCAAACGCCACCTTAGTTTACAGGATTTAGAAATCCTTCCAGAGTTGGGAGGGTTTTGGAATCCCAGAGATAGAGATTCCAAAATTCTCCCATTTAAAGGATTCCAAAATCCTCTAAACCATAAATCCCTTGAACTCTGTTGAAGTGTATCAAACCAAATGGGAGACTTGCTGTTAGAATTGTTTTTGAACAAAACAGCGTGACTATTTTCCCTTTATTATACAAAAACTTATATATTTATATTTCAGATACAAACTCCTATAGATTGTGTTTCTGCTATATACACGGTGTTATCTCGGAGACGTGGGCATATAACTGCTGATGTTCCGCAACCAGGAACTCCAGCCTACATTGTCAAGGTTAGCATTCTAGTTTTACCTAGCAGCAGTTGTCTATTGATATCTTTGTGAGTCGTGCTTTCTTGTTCCCCTATGTGAATGAGTTGAGCTGTTGTTGGGAGTAACTTTCAACTTACTTTGAAAGATTGTTTGGCAATCACCAAATTTTTTGGCGGGATGCAAGGTTTTCTCATTGAGGATCTTCTGAGTTCTGACATAATTTGGATGCCAAATGGAATCACCTTGTTTGTACCCTGGGACCATGACAAGTTGGTCCCGTCAGTTGTAGCATGCATGTTTGGTATTTTGGATGTAGTGAAATCAAGCTAATGTAGTTTGTTGGATCTGTTTATGAATTTTCAGGCATTCCTACCAGTTATTGAATCTTTCGGCTTTGAGACAGACTTACGGTATCATACCCAGGGCCAGGCATTTGCGCTCTCAACTTTTGATCACTGGGCCATTGTTCCTGGTGATCCGTTGGACAAAAGCATTGTATTACGACCGCTAGAGCCTGCACCAATTCAATACCTTGCACGTGAATTTATGGTGAAAACAAGGCGTAGGAAGGCATACCACCTCTTTTGCTTTCCTTGTTTTTTGGTCGTTCATTTTTCTTTTAATTTCCAAGTATATTAATTAGGTAGGAAGTGCCTTTCCGTATGAGTATGATGGTCTGCTTTTATAAACTAAAGTTATACAGAAACTGTCAACCTCTATTTACTATTATCGCCCACGCCCCTACCATGTTGAAAAATTGTGATGCTGGTCAGTGGATGAATTGTTGACTTTTGGTTGATATTTTTGATAGGGCATGAGTGAGGATGTGAGCATCAATAAGTTTTTCGACGAGGCTATGGTGGTGGAGCTTGCCCAGCAGGCTGCTGATCTGCACCAGCAGATGATCTAGTGGTTGCGGTTCCAGACTTTCCATCCCTGACAACATCCAATACACAAAGAAGTATCTCGAATTAGGTTGGGTTTACTTGTAGTTCTCTTGTTAAGCCTGTATTTTACATGATAACACTAGCCATTAAAGTACAAAAGCAACGTACTTTTGCCCAGAACAAGTATGCATGCAGCCAAAGTGATGAAGCTAATTACTTGCGAGCCGAGACTTTGGTATGATATGCTAAATGAACAGTTTTCACTCTGGTTTCTGTCATATGCCCTGGGGATCGATCTTGTATTTCTTGTTTGATTTTGCCCAGCATTGAGGGGTGGGCTGGAGTTGGAGGACTTGAAACTGATAGTGATAATTGAACTGCCGCACTGAATTTTTGTATGAGTATCTTGTAGTACATTTGTTGTTAGATCGATGAGCTACTAGTCGGTTTGTTTTCAGTAATTAATCTTAATTCAAAGAATCGAGACTTGTATTTTTTAACTCCATTTTTTCCTCGCTAGGGTTCATTGTTTGACGCCATTTTTGTTTTCGGTCTTCTGTTTATGTTTGGAAAAAAAGGATGTAGGGCTTGCCAGATGAAAATGTGCTCAATAATGGTAATTTAGGTTAAATACTTAACTATGAGTCTTGGTAGGGCGGTATAAAAACTTGTTTGGATTGACCAAATTGAAAAACTGAAGAGGTTATGGTTGGTTTATATTTGGATTGAAATTGTGTTATTTTATGTTTATATTAAATCTTAAATAAACCAAAATGTGTTTTTGGTTCACACACTATTTAGTTTTGGAGTGAATTTACGGTTGAATCTGTTATCCAATTTAGCCTAGTTTATTTATCTAAATATTTTGATTTTTCAGTTTTGGTTTGCTTTGAATCCGATGTGTTTCAACATCTTCTAGAGAAGATGAAAATCTAGTTGATCGCCATTCATTTGAACGGCGGTGCTTTGTAGCGGCTAAGATGAAGAACTCTAAGATGCGTCACCTTATTTAAATGAGGTAATAAATTAGTTTGCTGAAGGTATTGTATCTAATCCATCATCGAATTGAGAAATGAGGCAAGTAGGCATGGTGAGTGAGTACAATCATTAATTAAATGTACTTCATAATTAGGTTAAAATTTCATTGGAGATGATAGATATTTACGTTAGGAAGCTCATGAATAAAATTATACATATGTTGTATAACCGTTAGATGGCTAAATCATAAATCAATCAATGAAGCTAGCAAACGAGGAAAGAAGGAGACCATTGGTATTTTCATTGTTTTGAGAAACAAAGGTGTTCTAAAAGTGTAATAAGACCAATTAAAACTAAAGACATAAAAGTTAGGAATTCTTAAGGATGATGATGTTTTTAGTATTGAAAAAATGGGTTAACTATGATAATTAGAAACAAGGATACGTTGTTAAGGAGTTTATTCATAATTTCATATGTTGTAATTTCAATATTAAAAACAGGTTTTAAGTACAAGTTTTTATTTCATATGAGTTAGCTAAATTTTAGGTATGCTGACGTAGTCACATAGATATAATTTCATTAGCTATTTGCAATCGTCTACCATTTGTTAGTAGAGTAACAATCATCAAGTGATGTATAATTATATCTTTTTTATATCAGTTAAATGATATAAATAGCTAAGAGAGTTACTTTTTTGCTTCATTTTATCTTAATTTTTCATGAATAACTTTTTGTTAAAAATTATAAAGACTATGTATACATATTATTTTAGAAGAACCCCAAAAATTATAAAGTTAAATATGGTTTCCGTAAAATTATCAGTTTTACCAAGGAAAAAAGTCAAAGTTGGTCAAAGGAAAAGTCAACCTTAATTTCTAAGAAATCAGCAAAATCTTGAAACGAACTCTTTCCTTTTTCCCTCCCCTGAACCAGAAACTTGAAATCTAACCTAACACCCACCATTTCTTTTTTCTTCCTTCTCATTCACACCTGCAACACATTCCAAATCCTTATGCTTTCACTTTGCTGATCAATTTAATGAAAGATCCAAAAACCCTAACCCTAGATCCACCACCACAACCACCACCAGGCTTCTCCCTCTTCCCATCCCTCAACCCACCACAAAAAACCCTAACTTTCCACCAAATCTCCACCCTCCTCATCACATTCCTCGCCTACGCCGCTTTCCACGCCTCCCGAAAACCCCCAAGCATCGTAAAATCCGTCCTCGGACCTGACCCGAATCCATCAAACCCCATTTCGCCACAAACCGGATGGCCGCCGTTCAACTCCGCCCGAGGTCCTCACCGTCTCGGGGAGCTCGATCTTGCGTTTCTATCAGCTTACGCCATTGGTATGTACTTCGCTGGTCACGTAGGAGATCGGATTGATCTTAGGTTTTTTCTTACAATTGGGATGATTGGTAGCGGTGTTTTTACTGTGCTTTTTGGATTAGGCTTTTGGTTTGATGTGCATTTGTTTGGATATTTTGTTATGATTCAGATTTGTTGTGGGGTTTTTCAGTCAATTGGGTGGCCGTGTGTGGTGGCCGTGATGGGGAATTGGTTTGGTAAATCTAAAAGAGGATTGATTATGGGTGTGTGGAATTCACACACATCCGTTGGTAATATCATCGGATCGATCGTTGCATCATCAGTTCTAGGGTTTGGTTGGGGTTGGGCATTTGTGTTGCCTGGAATTCTAATAGGTATTGTGTCAGTAATCGTTTTCTTGTTTCTTGTTGTAAATCCTGAAACTATTGGTCTTGAATTACCTGGAGAAGAAGAAGAAGAAGAGACGGAAATGAGCGTTGAGGGAATGGCTTTGGTTAATATGCAGAAAGTGGAAACGGAAGAGGATGATGATAACGAACGAGTAGCTGAGTCTTCTTCAAATGAAGTTTCTTCTGTGGCTGCAATCGGGTTTTTAGAGGCATGGAAGTTGCCCGGAGTAGCGTCATTTGCATTTTGCCTGTTCTTTTCGAAGCTCGTTGCTTACACTTTCTTGTATTGGCTACCATTTTACATAAGGCACACAGGTACGCTTATATATCATCATGTCTTAGTTTCTTGATCATATAATCTGTTAGTAACATTAAGAAGCAAATATGAATATATGATTGAAATCATGTGATGAGTGGTGTATCAAACTGATTATCAAAACTAATTATTTGATCACAAAAAGCCATAATCATAATCAGAAGGCAGTTGATTAATTAAATAATTAATAGGCAGTTGATTAAATAATCACTTTCCAAACGCACATCCAAATACCTCCAACAATTGTTATAAGGTTGCGACATTTGTGGATTGTTAGACAACTGTAAAATTACATTTCGATCTTCTATTTGTGTATGAAGCTGTTGCTGGTGTGCATTTATCTCATAAAACTGCTGGAATACTGTCAACGATATTTGATATGGGAGGAGTTGTTGGCGGGATTTTGGCCGGATATATATCTGATCTAATTGAAGCTCGAGGAGTAACTTCAATCGTATTCTTGACTCTATCAGTTCCCAGTCTTGTTTTCTACCGTTTATATGGAAGCATTTCCATGTTCAGCAATGTTTTCTTGATGTTCCTTTCTGGGTTACTTGTGAATGGGCCGTATGCACTTATTACAACGGCTGTTGCAGCTGATCTTGGTACACAGAGCTCGATTAAAGGTAACTCTCGAGCGTTAGCTACAGTGAGTGCCATCATAGATGGTACTGGTTCTGTTGGTGCAGCCCTTGGCCCGCTTTTAGCTGGATATATTTCGACAAGAGGATGGAACAGCGTGTTTTTAATGCTTATATTATCGTTGTCTATTGCTGGTTTGTTATTGATTCGAGTTGTTAGAACTGAAATTAAAGTGAAAGTAAGCGAGGGAAAATGGCTTTGGTTTAGCACAATTGCACATTGATGAAAGGGTGAGATCCATCCATTCGTGTTGCATCATCAGCAAGCCGGTTTTGGAGCTGCTTCAGATGTGTATTAGCTATTTGTATACTGTGTCGATTGTACGTATAGAAGAACCAATTGAGAGTAAAATACAACTTTTAATGTATATACATCTTCATAAATCACATCACACATTTACATTTGTTTATGCTGTTTTACATGAATTATTTACAACATGGATCGACACTCGGTAACAACCATGTGTTACCACCCACCAAGGTCAACTGCTGCTGCAGTCGCCTTGGGATTGTTAGAAATTAGGTTAACAGGGAAGTAAAAGAAAGGAAGAGACAGAGACCCTTTTACCCTTCAAGATGGAATTTAAGATTAAGCAACCCTTCTGCAGAAATGCTCCTCCTAACTCTACCTCTCTGTACCATCACAGGGAGTGGTGGCTCTGCCTGAAAACACACGACCACCACCGTCAAATTATCAGCCGCTCCTCTCTTCATTGCTTCCTCCACCATCTCCTTGCAGCAACGCTTCACATCGTTGTGATCCTGCAGCCGCCTCCTGACAAAATCCACTGCATTTTGATTCCTGAAAACGTCCCAAATCCCATCGCTTCCAATGATCAAGAACTCATCTTCTTGAGTTAGCGTGATAAGTTTAAGCTCAGGTTCAGCACTCAACGGACCAACCTGATCGCCGCTTTCTTTCAGGCCCTTGATGTGCCAGTTACCTATGGCTCGTGTCACTCCTATTTGACCATTCAAGTAGCCATCTTCGACGAACCCACCTAAAGATTCAACTCTCGTCCTTTCTATGTGACAACAAGGCCTGTGATCTTTTGACATCTCAAATGCTAATCCATTTCGAGAGAGAACTGCCCTACAATCTCCGGCATTTGCCACAAGTAGAGATCTGACCAGTTTGAGGAACCAAGTAAGTTTCTTGTTCAAGATATGAATTGTTTGAACCTCTAAGAAATATCCAAAACTAAATACACCATTTTTTTCATTGATATGGTTACAAAACTCGAGTTGAATTAAATAACTAAAAAATTTATTTGTCATGAATACTAGTCAAATTTAAAGAACCGACACCCAAGCCTCTATAAACCTGGTTCTTCCTTTTTCCTCCTCCCTCTTCACAGTAGAGCAAATGTAATAGTTTATTGGTAGAGATTATAAAAATGGTCATTCGAACAAATTAAAATGAAAATTGGTAAAGGCCGAAAAGGCCAAAGATCATATTAATGTAATAGTTTGGAGGTTTGAAAGTGACAGTTTAAACTTTCAAGTACGTAAGCCAAAATCAATTTCCCCCACACAGTTCATAGATCCAACTAATCATTAAAACTATTGTCTCCTGCCCCTTAATAATACACCATTGATGATTTGATCTTGAAACCTCTTAAATGATCTTAATTAAATTCAATCATTTGAGCAAGCCCAGATAGGAATCATAAAGTGGACAGCAACTATAGAGGGACTAACCTCCCATAGATTATTGCGGTAAGTGCAGTTGTGCCAGAAGAAAGAGAGCGTTCGATGGAACAAGACTTGGCAAACTCAGCATCTGTCTCCACAAAGGACCTCATGACGACTTTCTCAAGCTCTAATGGGAAGTTAGCATCCTCAACTATTATTCGTGGTAAATGATCTCGAACAAATTGGGACGCTCCCTTTCCTCCATGCCCATCAAACACCTTTTCCCCCCAAAAGACAATTGTTAGTTTTTGACATCTTTATAAACATGAAACATGAAGTCGTTATCTTAAACCCATTGGCCTCTTGAACCAAAACAACTGACTAAAGAGAATATTTAAGTTTAAGAAAAGACAGATTATCCTCTTCACTGGTTTTTTTTTTTTTTTTTTAAATTTGGGAGGAAAAATATAGTTGAGGTAAAAGTTTGTTGAATTACTTGTTTATTTTCTTTGAAAAGAAACTAAATTTATAAGTAAATTTTAAAACTTATTATTTTTTAAAAAAAGAAACTAAATTTATAGGTAAATTTTAGAACTTACGCCGTAAAATGAGACAATTTCTTTGCCAGGAAGTTTATCACCAAAATTCTCAGCTAGATTTGGAATGCATATGTGAGCATCTTCCATGTATGGTCGATTTCCAATATCAGACCACTCTCCAGAACGAAGATCGGGGATGTAATTACTCTTTTTCTCATATGTAACGACTGCATTCTCGCCAATGCTCTCCATCTGATGAAATCAAAAACTTGTTATACAACTCATAAAATAAGCTTGACAGTTGGAATATATGGTTCAGTTTCAACTGTGTTATGGATTAGCATGCAGATGACAAATAGTCTTATACCGTATGATACCACTACACGTACAGTTAAAATGAACTAAACAGTGAATACCTAAATCAAGGCATTTCAACAGTTTGAAAGAGAGAAAGATGACTCTAAAAGGAATATCATGATAAATGCATGTCTAAATGGCATTGCATTGATGTTAACAAAAGAGGAAACTATTAGGATATTGACATCACAGCATTATAACAAAAGATCAACATCACTGTGATGATGATGGTCAAAGTTTCATTAACTTTACACATAGCAAATATATAAATTGTATTGAAATCAAAATCATCGATGATAACCTAAAGCAAGCAAGGCCTAGTTCCCTAGTCAGCAAATATGAGGTTGAGGGAGGGACAATTCTAAGATACTTAGGCCCGTTTGCTCATGAAATGAAAATCAAAGGAATTGAAATTTACTTATGGTGTGTTTGAAAGTTTGAATTACAAAATTAATGGATTAAAATATGTTCAAATTTTATCAAAATCTTAAGTTGACGGAATTCATCATTCCTAGCTATTTGTAATAAAATTTAAATTTTTAAAATTTCACAACTCATACCTTGCGTTGGCCTTAAACACAATTTCATATCTCAACCAATAAACATACCATGTAATCATGTATTCTAACTTAAATTTCATTTATTCAAATTTCGCTCCATGAGCCGAACAGGATCTTAGGGTGTGTTTAGTACAGTGGAATCCTAAGTAACAAAAATATGAAAGATTTACATTGTTTTTTAACATCCGAAATGAGAATACATTAACAAAAAATTGGATTCCATCATATTTCTTTTCTCAATTTATTGTGTTTATTCAATATTTCAATTCCCCATATTCTGGTGAGAAAGAAGAGAAATGAACTTTTGATGTTTGAAAATCAAATGAATACATATCAAATTATATGATTGCTATGATTAATCAAACCATTAACTTTTAATTCCTTATAACTCAACCCTACCAATCGCAACCCTAGAGCCGAATCTTGATATATCACAGAATTGATGATCTTATATATACCTTGGAATTACATAAAATCTTGAAAAAAAATATAATTTTCCAACTAAATGCAACTGCATCCCAATCAAACTTATCAATTGCTCAAATAACTTTAACTCCCTTTGTGTGTGAGTTTTGCTGTAAAAAAAAAAAAAAGAAAAAACTCTAACTCCTTTCACAAGATCATGTAAAATGCTCAAATCAATTATCAAGTGCAATCAAATCAATTACACCCAACAATCTTAAGCACATATGGATCAATCTTACCCCAAAATTAGCACAAGTCAATAAAAGGAGAAACATTGGCAAGGAAGTATGCAAATTCATCTTAAGATCAATAAAATTGGCCCTACAAATCTACAATTCGGCCCAAAAATGAAAAGTCAGCACTTACATTAATTTAATTAGAAACAAAAAAGCTCATAATAATCACACAAATTTCAAAACCAGTTCAAATTATGAAAACAAAAAGGAACCCACAAAAGAATTTAAACCAAAAAGATCAAAACATAAAGAAAAGCATATGATCGAACGGGTTGTAAGCAATATCTTAAAGAAAGGAATAAAAGTATTTTACCGGAAAAGAAGTTGAAAGAGTAATCTGATCGGAGGGACGCTGATTGGTGCTATCGCCTGCTGAGAGGCTCAGATTATCCTTGTCGGTGTCGTGTACACACATACTAATATAAGAAATTTGTTTTAAGCAGAATTAAATTACTTTATCTCCAACGCACTGCACACACACACACACAAAGAGATGAAGATTCGATGTAAGAAATGGTTCTGCTGGAGAATTTTCTGAAAAGCGGATCGAAAAATGTTAGCTTGATTTGTAGTCGCAAGATTTATTTATTTTTTCTTTTTCCTTTTTGGGAGGCGTTGGGGGACACTCGGGCGAGAGAAGATGAGAGACAAAGATGGTGGCGGTGGTGGTTCTTTTTGGTAAATTATGTACTCCCCTTTGTCTATTTAAAAAATGTTTTCTTTAATTATTATATTTAAATAAATATCTATAGGTTTTTATTTTGAAAAAAAAAAACTAACTTACTTCGACTCCTAAACTACTTATTTTTGCTCCAAGTGGGAACTTCAGAACTTACTTCCACCACTCTTACCAAATGGGCTAAACCCCATTATAATAAATATCTATAGGTGTATTTATTTACCATTCTACAAAGATTATATATAAATTTTACGTAAACACAAAAAGTTTAGGGATTTAATCGTTAAAATATGAAAATGTAGTGAGTTTTTTATAACATTGATCAAGTGAAAAAACTAAGAAAACTTGTTTGGTAACCGATTATATACACTTTTGAATAAGACAAAAATAGGTTAGAGACTTAAACAATAACAAAAAAATAATTAGGGACTTAATCACGAAAATAAAGAAAATTTGAGATTTTTACAATATTAACCCAATTATAAAAGCTTATTATTAATATTAAAGGGTGTTTGTGTTTTCAGATTTTACATATTATTAGTGCTTATTTGTGTTTTGAAAGAGTTCAAAAATCAATATATACAAAAGATTTATAAATAAATAATTTGAAATTCAACTGTTAGTGTTGACGAAATAATAAATTAATCTTTGTTATTTAATTCACAACAACTATAAGTATTAATAAAAAATATATTTAATCGTTCCGTTAATAACAAACACTTAAATCAAATTAATATATAATCAAACGTTACAACAGTGACAATTTTCAATATTATATAAATTTAATTGGATTGATTTTATTCGTATGATAAGTTGGACATGTAATTTTCACTCCTCAGTTTAATTTATTGTTGTGTGACTCGTAAATTTATGAGCTAGTGAAAAAATGTCACATGTGCAAGACAACACCCATAAGGAGCTATGACTTATATACAAGAAGAGTCGTTAGCTATCACAAAAGTTCACGATATATTGTTTGCCATGCCAAACGACATGTAGTTTGTGTAGGCTAAACTTCTATTGTTAGGTATTCATTTTCAACTGTTTATTTTTATTTAGTTATGTTGAGATATAAGTCAAGATGAATACACAAAACAAGATTTATGGGACAATAGATTTCAGTTTTGAGTGTTAATTGAACCTCATGTATGTATGTATGTATGTATGTATGTGTTGTCATTTTATTGATGTTTTTTTTGGTGCGTTTGAGAATGAGCTTTTGGAAGTTTTAGAAGTTTCAACTTCTAATTTTTGAAAGCTCAAACACTTAGTTTGGTTGGTAGAAGCTTAAAACTTTTGATTCGGATTTGAAATCTCTCAAAAACTCTTCTACGAGAATCTACTTGAGGTAGTTTTCAAAACGAGTTTGAGCTTTTGGTCAAACAACTTACATTTTTGCCCTCTAAATAATTATAGAGTACAATTTTTAATTAATATCAATGTCTTTTTTTATGTTATTTAATACCAAAAGCTACATTAATTTTTATCAAACACATTTATAGAAACAAAAAGGTCCTGTTCTTTTAAAAGGATATAGTTCCATAAAGGTCCAACTACTTAAAGTTTCAGCTCACAGCCAGGGGCGGATCCATGTTTTCTTTTCATCGGTGTCACTTTGTCAAAATATAAAAATAAAAGGTGTCAATACGTATATTATGCAAATTGTACGAAAATATCATATATAATGTGCATCACCGACAAATTTTATCGATGTCACGTGACAGCGATACTAAAGAACTAGATCCACCCATGCTCACAGCTTGAAATCGAAACTATAGTTAGTTTTGCCAAACATACCCTTTATAGTTTGAAGATTTGTGTTAGCATACTAATATTCCATTTTGTGTTATTGTTAGTTGATTAACTATTTATTGGGGAATAAATCATATATTATTATTATTATTATTCAACCACGTGCATATATAGTAATACTAAGTACTAATTAATGAAATTACAAAATATTAAAATAATTAAAACGTAACTTCTTGGTTATGTATGCATGGACCAGTAACCTTTCACATGGTTTGTTATGAGTTGTGGGCCTTGTGGCCTATCATTGAAACCTAATTTCTCACGTTATTCATATGATTTTAAGTGAAAACTTATTAATTTTTAAAAATAAATTATATACATGCATAAACTTATAAATAATTTTAAGCTACCGTAATAATAATAAATTATTAAGAAACAAAAGCTCAATTTTAATACTAACATATTTTAAACATTTGAATCTTTTTTTTTTATTTTCATTTAATGTCACAAATTATATCGATACTAAAGCTTAGAGTTTTTAGCCAAAAGTTGGTGTATTTAAGAAATATTTACCAACGCATGATGCCTTTAAAAATATTCGCTTAATATTAGTACTTTTGAAAACAAAAAGGAAAATGTAATAGAATTGTTTCTTTGTTCTTTCTCTCCTAAGTCTTTACTCATCCATGGATAATCCGAAATTTCGGATTCAAATTTTGCATAATTTTTTATTAACCGAAAATCCGAAATCCAATTTATTAGAGTAAATTACAGAAATGGTCCCTGTGGTTTGCTTAAAATTATGGAAATGGTCCCTGATCTTTAAAAATTACATAAATGGTCCCTCAAAACACTATTACAGAATTGGTCCCTCCTTCTATTGAATTTTTCTAAATGACGATTTTGCCCTTATTCTCAATTTCAATTTTGGTCCCTATAGTATTTAATAGTTATGGTTTTAATCATTTTCATTATTTTTTGTTCTTGTTTTTGAATTTTAAATGTTAACTTAATAAAATATGATTTAATTATTTTATTTACTTAGTTTATTTTAATTCTCTTGTATATATTCAATTTATTTATTTTACATTTTACTTTTTAACATGTTTATATATTTTTATATTTTTATACGTTAGCAACTAACAATTTCATTGTGTTAACATATTTTAATTTAATTATAATTTACCAAAAATATATAAATCTAGGATTTTATTTGTTTTGATTAAAATATTTTGAAACATTAGTACCTTTTGAATTAAAATGTGTCTTTTTTCGTCTTGAATTACATATTTCGTTACATTAATATGTTTCAAATTAAACTTAGTATTTTATTTATTCTATTGTAAATACTTTCTTACATTAATACGTTCCGAGTTAATTGTATCTTTTAACAAAACTATGTCAACTTGACATCTGATTCGTTTTGATTTAAATAATTTTTTATTTTAATACGTTACAATTTAATTATAATTTTTAAAAAAAATATATAAACATAAGATTTTTTGTTTTTGCGTAAATCGTTACGTTATACCTATCGATTTAATTCTAATTTTTAACGTTTTGGTTTGTATATTTCTTTCTATACGTTTTGGTTTATATATATTTCATTATATAGATATGAAACGTATGTAATGAAACATATATACGTATTATTCAAAACATATATACGTATAAATATATGTGCATTTCAAAATATATAAACAAATATACAAACCAAAATGCTAAAAGTTACAATCAAATCGATAGGTATTAACGTGACAAAATATTTAAGCAAAAAACAAATAAAACGCTAAGTTTATATATTATCTTTAAAAGTTATAATTAATTGAAATGTATTAACACTAAAGTATATTTAAATCAAAATGAATAAAATATCAAGTCGACATAGTTTTATTAAAAATTATAATTAAATCAAAATGTATTAATACAACAAAATAATTAGAATAGAACAAACAAAATACTAAGTTTAATTTAAACGGATTAATGTAGCAAAATATGTAAATCAAAATGAAAAAAAAGACTAAATTTAAATCGAAATGTATTAACGTAAAAAAGATATTTTAATAAAAACAAATAAAACTCTAGATTTATATATTTTTTCTAAAAATTAAAATTAAATCAAATATGTTAACGTAATGAAATAGTTAGTTGGTAACATATAAAAATATAAAAACGTGTAAATATATTAACAAAATAAATGTAAATAAATAAATTGAATATATAAAATAGAATTCTAATAAATTAATTAAATAAAATAATTAAATCACAATTTATAAAATTAGCATTTAAAATTGAAAAACAAAAACAAAAAAATTATAAAAATGACTAAAACCAAAAATAATTGGATACTATAGGGACCAAAATTGAAATTGATAATAAGGGTAAATCGTCATTTAGAAAAAGTCAAGAGATGGAGGGAACAATTCTGCAAGTAAATAGTGTTTTGAGGGACCATTTATGTAATTTTTAAAGACCAGTGACCATTTCATAATTTTGAGCAAACCACAGGGACCATTTCTGTAATTTACTCAATTTATTATTATTATTTTATTTATCTTTCTAAAATTTTTTGTCAAACATTATTTGACTAAACATAGTTATATTCTTTAAATTTAAGTGCATAATGTAGCTTTAACTTATTTATAACTCGTTTAAATACATTTTAATCTCTATTGACATGTTTTTTTTGTTGTTTTGAATTTAAAAGTATGATATGTTTTCGTTTGTGACACATTTAATTTTTTATATGTTAATAGGTATATAAAATTTTATTTTATATATTTGAATTCATTTTATAATTTAAAGTTCAATTAAAAAATTGAACTTTCGGATATTCGAAATTCGGATTATCTGAAAACCGGATGCAAATTCGGATAGAAAATTCATGTATCGATCCGATTTTGGATTATTTGAAATTTAGATATTCAAAAATCAGATAATCTGAAAATGAACACTCCTACATATCACATCACTACCACCACTTGGTGCAACACAACCCACCTCCTTTAAATGGTTCTATATCTTTCAAATTTAATTTTTTTCATAAATGATATTTGTATTAATATTGTTATAATTTTCTAGGTTTAATTTTAACTTTTAAACAGTGCATTTTTTTCTGATTTAATTTTATAGAAAAACCAAACCTAACCAACATGCGTACACCCTTTATGTATTAACGAGGTAGTTGGCCCGCGCGATGCGACGGGTACAGCAACATAGATTATGAAGATGAAGATGAAATAGTCCGTGTAAAAGATGTTGAATTGTATTTTGCAAAAGGAATGGAATATGCAATTGTGCTTTCGTACAAGTGTGGTTTTACAAGTTTGTTAATTCAATTCGAATAATAAGGAAAACATTGAGGTTGTTGTAGAGTGATCATACCTCTTTGGGATAGCTTACAACATTAGTTAAAGTGGATAAAGTAGTATAACATATTAACATTGATATTGAAATGAAAGTTAATACATGGCTGGTATTAAAAGCAAAAATGCATAGTTCATATGTGTTACAATAGCGCATGTTCGATATGCAACCTCCTAAGAAATGTGACACAATGATATGTACATATATCATACAAAGTACATGTTTGCATATTGGATGTTTAATTGCTGCCAAAACAATAGCGGAGGTTTTTCCATTAGGAGACATATCAAAGGTTGCGAAAAGGCATGTCACTATGTTGTCTGGTTGCTAGTTTCCCCAAAAAGAACGAAAAAAAAAACTGCCGTGTAAAGACGTGTATGTTACGATGTTAGATTTGTATAGTATGACGTTACATCATCTAATAGTTTTGAAGTATTATTTGATTGGTTAATTTATTACCTGTAATTTTCTTAGACTACTTGGTTATGTGTAGCGGGAGGTTTTTCCTAGACATCCGGAACATCATTTTGAATCTTTTGTTTTTTTAGCCTATTCGTTGTTGCTTTCAACTGCAAGATGAAACAAAAAAAGTTAAAATCATACGAAATGTACTTGTGCATATGATAGATGCTGAAAAAATGGAAGCATTTAAATATGTGTCGAGGAGAACATGCTGTTTGGAAGATGGCTGGTGAGGATGTTTGATGCGAGTGTGATGTGAAGATAAAGCATGTCTAACATTTGGTGTCGTAGGAGGAGGTGTTGCCGAATCAGGTATTTTGGTAGAAGCTGTTGTAGTAGGTACCAGTTGTATTTTTTCATTTTTTGTTGGAGCTGATAAAGCATCGAATACACGATCTACAACAAAGTCCACAACTCCTACCTTGCTCCATCTACCGTAGCGTATCAGAAAGATTTTTGGCTTGCCTTTAAGAATGATGAGTGGTGCTGGTAGTGTGCATGGATTTGTGTATCTATATATAATGAATAGTAAGATAGTAAGAACATTAGTAACAACATTATCCATGATAGAAGGTCATGAAAAATGGTAGATGTAGAATAAGATAAGTGTAACAAAATGTAAATGTAAAGATGATAATAGCTATAATATATGATGAACAAAGTATTGGTTACTGATGAGTGATTAAGTAAAGGTTGTGTGATCAGTCAAAATCAAGGTTTTATTTTTTACAGTATGTATAGAACTTACATTTCTGTCAACGAAAATGTAAGTACATTCTTTTTTCCCAAATGACAGCCATTTTCTGAGGACACTTCAATGGGTTCATCTCCATCTTGTCATTTTGTCAAATCTGAAAAACATGTTTATACATTCGTAAAGTAAAAATCATATGAAATATATATCTACAGACACACGCATACATAATAAGAAACTGGAGAAATAAAATCAAAGCATAGTTCATAGTTTCATACTAAAAGTATTGGTACTGAATTATAACTTATATTTGCAGGTTAGTTTTGGTGGTTGTTGAAATAAAGGATGCAAATATTAAAAAAAAAAAAAACCTTAACGGATGATAAACTGAAAATATCATGTTTGCAATGCAGCTGAAACATGACTAAATAAATCCTATATTAGTACTCGTTTTATTGAGTACAAAAAATTCACAGCAGAAGCAATAAAAGCAAGTATTTCTTGAACATGATCATTTATGAAGTGGGAAATTCCTCGTGGAAGAAACAAATATACTATAAAAGATTTTCATTTTTTGGTTGAAGTGAATAATTAATTAAAAAAATAATCATGTTCAATAATACCTGCCTTTATCAGTTGAAGTGAAAAATAAGTGACATGTCATGTAAAGTTTAATAATCAACAAAATAGCCTAGTGGAAGGAGAGTCATTACTCACTTCAATAATGACTGCATCACCAAACCCAAAGCCACATGCAGGATCGTCATCACCCCGAAAGCATAAAGCAAACGATCATAACTAACGAAACCTACAAGGAAAACAACTAATTAAATAGAAAAAAAAGATGAGGAACATAGATTTACCAGAAGCATCATCAGAGAGAAACTATTCAAGTAATTCGAATTCAAAAGATGTGGAAGAAACATATCAGTCCAAACCTACGAAACCTACAAGGAAAACAAATAATTAAATAGAAAAAAAAAAGATGAAGAGATGCATAATTCTGTTATGTAGAGTACAGATGTAAGCTAATACATATAAAAGCTCTTCCTTTAACAAAGAAAGTGACTTAATTGTGGCATTTTTTGTTAGGTTTGTAGTCATCTGTTACAAAATTCCTTAATTGTGGCATTTTTTGTTAGGTTTGCAAGCATCAAGTACATACCCACGTATACGCATAAAAAAAATTCATTTAAATGTCAATATGAACTTTTTTGCAAAAATCCTATAAGCAAAAATCCTAACTTTCAAAAAAATTATGAAAACCTTAAAACTTGAGTTGAAGGTGTAGCAATCTAACATGCCTAAAGCAGAGCTGCATCGCCATTTGGTTGGCTTGACATCAAAGTGGACCAACTATGTTTTGATTATGCAGACCCAATTGGCAAAAAAAATATTAGTTTTCACCTAAAACTTTCATAAGACCTTCACCTTAAAATTTCATAAGCAAATACTACCCAATCCTTACTGATGCTTTAAACAATCCATTTTGGCTTCCTATTACAATTGGATCCAAGAAAATGAATGGGTTGATCTGTCCAATCTTTGCTATGAAAATAATAAGAAATGGTTAGAAATCATCAAGCATCAAGTACATACCCACATATATGCATTAAAAAAATTCCTTTAAATGTCAAATTGAACTTTTTGCAAAACTCGTATAAGAAAAAAAAAATCCCAACTTTCAAAAAAGCTATGAAAACCTTAAAACGTGAGACGAAGGTGTAGCAATGTAACATGCCTAAAGCAGAGCTGCATCGCCATTTGGTTGGCTCGACATTAAAGTGGACCAACTATATTTTGATTATGCAGACCAAATTGACCAAAAAAATTAGTTTTCACCCGAAAATTTACATAAGCAAATACTACACAGTTCTTACCGATACTTTAAACAATCCATTTTGGCTTCCTATTACAATTGGACCTAACAAAATGAATGGGTTGATTTGTCCAACATTTTCTATGGACAGTATGCTAACACTTGTGCAATTGTACTCACAGTATGCTAACACTTGTGCAAATTCATGGTTCACATCACTGGTTAGTACACTCGAGTAGGAACTACATAATTTAGTAAAGAAATCTTCCAAACGATTACATCAGATCATACATACAATTTGCATTTTCTTCTGGAAAAAAATATATAATATGACAGTAAACTTGATGTTGATTTATAGGTTAAATTGTTAAGTATTTTGTTGTTTGATGGCATCAAATAAGCCCACTACTATTGAAAGACTATAATTAGATGGTGCTTTTGTATATAGACTAACCTCGTTGACACCGCTCATGGTTTCGTGCCGCACACCTCCTCGTATCTTTCTTCCGAACATTCGTAGTGAACTCGCTCGTAAAACAACTTTCTTAGAAGTTCTTCTAATAGGAATAGTACCCTCTTGGCAGAATTCCTCAGATTGTGTCCATAGCTGAATCTTCTCAAAGGTTTCATCATCACTTGAATTATGCCCCTTCGGCCTCTCAGATGATGCATCCTGTAATCCAACAACAAAAGGCAACCACCTTTAGTCTTCTTCAGATGTAAATTTTCAAAAAATTTCATTACAAACATATCCAAAATACAACACAATCTATCATATCACCATCAGGACTCTGTTTTCCACATCAAACAAACTAAACCCAAATTGTGAAAACAAAGCAAAGCAAAAGCACATATAATTAAGTGAAAAATGAAGTAACCTGAATGGTGTTGGCCGAAGGTTTGTTGATCTTCTTTAAATGAGCTTTAACTCTCTTTAGCTTCTTCACCTCTTCCATTGGCCTAAACCTTGTTTGATTTATGGGTGCAGACTAACAAATTACCATGTCCATTAAACAGACGTCCCAAACATTTAGGAACAAATTAACAGATTACCCTGTCCATTATAAAAAATAATCAAACTATCCAATTAGATTCCAGCCTTAAACTGGAAATTGTAACAGTGGACCCATTGTCCTACCCCAAAAACATCACCATGGTGTAGGTCTATCCAACCATCAATATGGTCAATCATGCTATTATGCTAATAGAAGTGTTGGCCCTAATCTTTTGAAATTCAATCTTACATTGTAGAATCTTAAAGAACAAACCAAGAAGGTTCCATAAATGTTCAATGATATTTGTGTGAAATTGTAATGAGTCCAAGCCATGGGGTTACCTAGTTTAGTGTAAAGCACGTCACCACTTTAAAGACCATGATAAGGGGTTGATCATTGGAACTTGAGAATGGAAAACAGATTTATTAGATGAAATTAGTCATGAACAGTTATGAAGCTTTATGAAATAACGTCAATATTTGATTTTCTTTATACACACATGCTTAATGCTTTTAAATTTGGGCATTCAAATTTTAAGGCATTCAGGAGATTATATTATTAGTTTGTCGAAAATATTATCAAATTGGGGAACACTAAGAAAGTGATAAATATCTTTTAAATCAACTCAATTTATATCCTTAACCATGCTAAATAGTGGAAACCTAGCACTTTCAGCCGTCTAATTTTGCATTTTGATGCTAAAGAAACCTACAAAGCTGATCATGATATATAATAAACTTGTATGTTGATTGTAGGCTTTAAAAATTTGAATTTTTAGACAGAACAGCCCACTTGTTGCATATGCTCAAGCAAAAATAGCCAAAAGTGACGGTTATCTGTTACAGTTGCAGTTGTGCTTTTACTCGCACACATATGGCTGCACATAATTGAGACACTTAGTATATTTGCAAATGGATGTAATGGTGAGGCTGTTGTAATGCATAAGCAATCCAACACTTACACACACAAGTATAATACACACATAGTATATATATATATATATATATATATATATATATATATATATATATATATATATATATATATATATATATATATATATATATATATATATATATATATATATATATATATATAGATTCAGGTTCAAAAAGGTACCTCTCGAAATCAAGTGCACCCGAAGGTACCAACCTCAAAAAACTTTTTTTTCTCATAACCATGTTTAATTTAATGTTATACACATGATATATGAATTTCACATACATTCACACTTTCTGTGTCCTTATAAAATTATGTGAATGCTCAATGCATATTTATGTGAATGGTCATCCATATGAATGGTCATTTCGCACCATGTGAATGGTGTGAATGAACATTCACATGATCTTTTTTTACCATTCACAAGATTTATGATGTTACTTTTTTTGAAAAAAATTCTTATAATGTTGTATTATATATGTCTATTAAAAAAAAATATATGTGAATGATCATTCACATTAGGGTACGCTGGGTACGCTGGAATCTTATAGGTACGCTGATGAACCTGATTCTATATATATATATATATATATATATATATGTATATATATATATATATATATATATATATATATATATATATATATATATATA